>OMLP01046345.1:8230-31627 GCA_900302685.1 Spondyliosoma cantharus
GTACCTCCATATCATCCATTGCTTTTTTCATATTCCTTACATTCTCATGTAAAATGACGTGGACGCGTTGCTTGTCTATTTCACAAGCGTTCAGCATCTCCTCGATTGCCTGTTTTACATGCTCTGCTGTATGAGACCCACCAAACTAGTGTGCATACCGGTACGTTGTAACTCGAAAGTGGAGTCAATGTGATGTAATGCTGAGATGGTAGGGCATACCGGGGATTCAAGAACTGCAGATGACGAAGAAAACTCTGATCCTCTACCACGGAGATGAGCTGGTTATCCAGAGATATTCATTTAATTACCTTCTCTGTAATATTTTATTGTACCAAATGTGTAGTATTGAATGCAGCTTTTTTGTTACCCCCTCGTGAAACGGTCATATTGCAGATGTTACATGTCGCCATTGGACTGCTTTCGCGTTCTAATTTAAGTTATTTCCACACTTTTGCCAGAGTAACGTTATGTGTGCGTCTGAGTCCTTGGGTCCACGTTCAAAATTGTCGATCCCCGATCAGTGGAAAAATGCCCATATCAGCGCCGATCCCAATCTGCCTGAGGGGCATGAGGGGAGTAGATAATGACAAAGTTTTTTTATTTTGGGGTGAACTTATCCTTTTAAAGCAGTTTAAAGCTATGTTACCTCAAATGCTGCTAAATGCTATTAAAAAAGAAAAAAAACATAGGATGGCCACCCTCAGCACCGCATAACACGACTACCTTTCCCAAGTTGATTCTCTAATAAAAACCTACTCATGTTGTTTAAAGCAGAAGATGCATGTGCATGGGGCCAATCTGGAAATTAAGACCTGTATACGTGTCATAATCGTGAATTTATGTTGCGTCAGAGCTCTGAAGAAACACCAGATGCTAAACAAACACCCCAAAGGTGCACAAAAAAGATGTGGTAATAATTATTGACTTAATTATGGAAGGGCAACTGAATAACCTTACTAAAAGGTTAAAGATATTCATATTGGCTTTAGGTGGGCTGAGTTTTCCAGCATAGTTAACTGTGTTTTAAATGTGTTCTAAATCACCACAAATTTTACCAAGTACATTGTTATTAATGTCACTGTTCTTCACAGTAATTCTACAAATGTATCTTTCGTAGCTTATAGTTACTTGTTGTTATTGTAGTAAAAGCCACATGAGTGAAATCATGTGCACAGCCAGTGTCAAATGAGTGTTAAGCTTTAACTAGGCTATACTGGTTGGGAAATGAATTATCTGCCTGGTGTCTTATCGTGTGAAACCACCGCCTACTATGTATAAAGTTCCTGGTATGAATAGAAAACTTAAAAACAATAGGCAAGAACAAAAAATGGGGCCTGCCGTGAATGGATTGAGTGGATTGACCTTAGATTCCCAGCTTGAATTATCATCCCAGTCGCCCCTGCTGCAGGGCCTACTGACAGGTCAAAACATTGTCTCACATGAATGAGCTTCCATATGAATGCATCCATAGGAATGTTTCCACAAGAATGCTCACCCCAGTTTGCACATTTGACTGTGTATTGATAGTTCATGGTGCAAACTTATTGCATTCATTCCAGCTCCAATTCCTGCGCATCTAAAAGACACCCAGTCTAGAAAATCACGTCAAGTCAGTAGTCTGACTTAATGAATATAGACTGTTATAAAGTCTGTCACAGGGCACCTTAACCCCCCTTCCTTCACTGTCTCTGTATTGTTTTCAAAATCCCCACCACTACTTGAAATCCAAGCTTGCAACCTACACACTTAAAATTTGCGGGTCTACAGTGTGTCCAGTAATTATTTACACGCCACTACCCGATGTTGATAATGCATCAACACTTTGCACGGCTGAATTTAGCACACTCACCCAGGAATTATGTTTAGATCAAAGCCAGGGCGGGCCGAGGGGTCAAAAAACAATCTTGAGTCAACTGACCTGGGTGTAAATGCCTGGGTGAGCGAACCCTTTCGAATTGCACACAAAAGCCAGATCCTAGCAAGTTTAAGTGGGATATTTGAACAATGGTAAAGGGGCATAACATTAACCTGTTTGCTAAGGGCATGAAGGTAAGCTAGCAGCTGTTACCTTTTCTTTTGCAGGGATTTAGTCATTCTAATGCCAGGGCTACCCACATGCAAACCAAGTTTCCCACGACAGTACTGGCAGGGGCACCATCGCCGTATCCTGCATTACGTTTAAAGCATGCACACAAGCCAGTGCACTTTTCCCCTAACTCAAAATGAGAATTGGTGCAACCAGACCTTTCCTCCAACGCTGAACAGCACTTTGGTAATAGGTTTGGCTTAGCAAGACTACTTAATTAGTTGCTAAAAGTCATTGTTGTTTATGGGATTAATTATGGCTGACCTGGCCACCTCCGGGCTCTGTCTGACGGCGAGAAGGAGGGGTTCGGTGTTGATGAGAATGGCCCAGCAGGGGAAGCAGGCCAGCAGCAGAATCAGAATCCCTCTCTGCAGAATCACTCCCACACGCTTCAGATTACCGCTCCCATATGTCTGCATAAAACAGGTACACAGATAAAGACGCAGAGTTGGAAACCACTAATCACGCCAACATCCAAGGTATGATGAGTCAAAGTAAACTAACTTGATACAAAAGCTCATTGTTGAGTTGTTTAAAAGGAGACCCCAGGACAACCTGGGAACCCAGCAGCAGCTGTTGTGTTTGTCTTGGTTACATGAATAAAGTGAAAGAATCTCTAGTGAGAATATTACCTGAGATATGAGGGTATCACAAGTTAATGACAAACCAGTGCCAATGGAAATACCAGTGACATTAACCACCTGCAATAAAAAGAAACATAGTCAGGGAAAACACATACCAGAAGACAGAGTATTCAAAATGTGTGAAATCCCTTTTTGTACTGGTAGGCTGTGACACCAGTCCGAACACAGATAGGACTCCTCACCGCAATTGATAATGCTACTGCTGCAAGTTCAGTTTTTCCCAGGTGGCCGCAGAACACAGTGCTGACGAAACTGATCATAAAGATCATCAACTGGGAAATTACCTGGAGTATAAAAAAAAACACATTACCCTTTAATTTCCCTGTTGTTTACACAAATGTTAGATATATTCATACAAAAATAAATATAAACGTGAGGTGTCATAGACAAATTGGTGACACTTCATTTTATGGGTCTGCATATTTCATGGTAAGTGGGTGCTAGTAACCATGTAACATATTTGAAATGTCTTTGAAGTGAACCCCAAATTACCACTGTAATTACCTCAAAACTTGTCTCAAAATCTCAAAAGAGTACAACAACATTATTTAAAGGGGCACTACGTAGTTTCGGGGAAGAAATTCAAACAAATACAATATTTACAATACTAATGAGCTAATAATACAAACTCAGAAATATTTTTTTTTTCCACAACTGAGTAAGCAAGCTGTTCTCAGAGGAAGATAAGGTCCCCAGAACATGGTTTGAAGCTAGAGAGGTGGCAGGGTCCGCCAAATATAAACAAAGTAAAAGTATTAAATTGTATTGTCCTTTTGTCACTTGTGATTGTTTATTCAGTCATGAAACAAAGTTTTTTTTACTTAGTTTGTTTATGCATAAAAAAATTATCTTCTGATCAATATGTCTTCTCCAAAACGACATAGTGCCCCTTTAAAATTAATATTTATCTTTTTTCCAATAAGCAGTTAATAAAAAGTTGGCAATTTCTTTCATATATTGTTCATAATAATCATATATTATTTCATAATTTCACATATCTATTATTTCAGTAGATCTGTCCAACAATTCTTTAATGTCATTTTTTTATGATTAGCCAACGGAAATAGCTAATAACAGACAAATTCAACTTCACAATGAATAATCAAGTCACTGATTTCCCATTTCACCCATTCCTTAATTGCCTATTGAGGCCTAATGATAATGGCTTCACACTGCTCAAGTCTTTTTGTATTTTGAGACAAAAATACATTAGCAAATATACATTTATAACAGGAAAATAGTTAGTAAGATATAGTATAATTGTATAGTACCTGCGTATAATACCTGTGTGTGTGTGTGTGTGTGTGTGTGTGTGTGTGTGAGCATAACAGAGAAAGACAGACAGAGATGGAGGGAGAGTCTGATTGTTCATTGTCGTATTCGTGAAAATGTAAATGGTTAAAAGAAATGTACAATTAATTTACTGACCTAAAGAAGTTAGGCTGGAAATAAGTTGCTACAACTCACTTCAATGTAGTAGCCTGCTGAGGGGGGAGTGTAATTACCAGCTATTTATTAACTGCTTATTGGAAGATAGCACAATAGCCTTATCAAACAATGTCGTGTTGATTTTCAATACATTTTGAAGTAATTACTGTGGTAAACTGAGGGTCATTTCAAAGAAATCTCAAACATATTGCTTGGTAATTACCACCAAGTTACCATGAAATTTCTAAAACGTAACATATACTTGCTGTTTAAAATATATGATACAAACACGGCAGGAAACAATGTCTTGTGCTTCTTGAGAAGTGATTTTAAACGAGATGTGTAACAATTTGATACCCTTTTAAAATAGGGTTAGGGTTAGGGGGTTAATTATAACTAATTATCGACGTATAACTTAAATGCGAACATAATGCCTAACTTCGTGTCTATCTATCGTGTCAATCTAAAAATACTATCATAAGCATGATAACAACAGATGACTGAGCATAAACAAGTACAGATACAGTGCAGTCCCCGGTTATTTAGACAGTGGCAATTTTTTTCTTACTAAAGCACAACATTAACAACAATTAAAGGGCCATAAGTTGACGCTAACTAAGAGTGGGTGAAACGTGAACACCTTGTGCCTAGGCAAGCACTGGAAACTACAGGTAAATAATAGAAGACAGTGTAGAGGAGACCTGGAGACTGTGGTGAGGGTCTTACCACCGGGCCCGCCAGTTTCAGAAGTTGCACGAGCTCATTCCGGTACTCCGGCGGGATGAGGCGCCTCGTCCTCTCCAGGCAGGAGCCGCAGCCTTCACCGGAGCCCTGGACAGAAGAAGTCGCCTCACCCGCTTTTGAATCTTCTTTCACTCCTTCTGTGTATGTAACTGGGTTTTTATCAGGGCCGTCCATGACTGAAGAAACGTCTGTGTTCTCCACAGACAGGATGCTGCTCACTGCTGTCTCCTTTAAAGTGTCAATGTTGGACGAAGTGAGTGAACACGTTATGTCTCGCAACCACAGGAGGGCTGACGCACGTGCGTGGTTCCGACCCTCCGAGGAGCCAACCAGCTCGTGCTGGAATTTTGGGGCGTCGCTGCCATTGGGTAGACTTAAGGTTGCATTCAAGTGCACTTTACCAGCTTCAGTTAACTTGATCCTGCCTCAGGATAAATTACCCGCAGTGCAATACATACATCTTGCCATATGTCTTAATACTCTGTGTAGTGTACAATGACATGTAGCCAGTACATGCACAATTTTGAGATATCTGTACTGTACGCGACTGTACTTTCTAATTCGATGTTAATTTTTCTTCCTTACATTTTACTTCATTAGATCTATTCTATAGCTTTAGTTACTACTTTATGATATGATAATAAACCTTATTCATACAGCACCTTTAAAAACAAAATGTCAAAGTGCTTTATTACTATAGCACACGCCATAAAACCCAAAATTTAAGATATGAAATATATAAAATAATAATACAAAAAATTGATTTTTTTTTTATTAATAAAGTATGAAACATTATTATGTAATTAAAGTTTTACTCAATTCTACCAACTGCAACATGTTCACATTCATGCATTACTAATCATAATCCAGTAATATAATTAGTGTGAACTCTGAAATGGCCATTCTGTATGAAAATCTCTTCTTGTGGTATTTACTTTATACTTCAATGCCAACACTTACAGCCCTTGCAGTAATTGTAACAGAGTTTTCTAGACTCTTTTTTAGACACTTACTTTCACTGAACAAAAACATCTGAATCCCTATACCACCACTGCATATCACCAGCATGCTCCAGTCATACAATATGTGTGTGCCTGTGTGTTTGCCTCCCGTGTATGCCATAGCCCTAGGCCATGCCTCTCATGTACTACCACATTTGATAGACTTTAGCGCTCGTATTAAATATCAATGGCATTCGTAAATACTCAATCAGACTGGTGCAATGGAAGGTTATCCATGTAATCCAGTAAGGGCTGCCATATCTTGTAAGCCCTTTAGTATGCTCTTAAAGCTAGGGTCTGTATGTTGTTCAGAAACACATTTTGTTATACTGGGTGAAATGGTCCTTCTATCCTGAGAGTAGTCAATACATTATGTATTCAGAAAAAGGAACGAAAAAAATCAGACCTCTGTGGCAGCTTCAGGACTGAGAAAAAGCTGACCAATCCGTGCTGTCCGGCCCGAATAGAAAGAAAATCGGATGCCTTCATGTCTCGTTCTGCCTACACCCCCCTCTGTCCCTTCAGGGAGGGACAGAGGGGGTGAGAAGGTGGAGGGGCACACTGAGCAGCGGTAGTAGCGGGTAAAGTGTACAGTATATGCTGCAGTTGTCTTTGAATAAACGGGACGGCTCCCCGAAAGTCCGCAAAGCTCCCTGGCATTATTTTACCGACCAACGAACACGTGAAAGGGGGTTCACCCCGAAGGTAATCATAACTTCGGCCCAGGAGAGGACCATCTCCCCTGTGCTTCCCGACCACGGTCCAGGAGCCAAACAGGAATGGTGTAACACTTGTAACAGCTTGCCCCACTAAAAAGGCAAGGAAAAGAAAGCTGGAGGCAGAAAAGGCTGCGACGAGAAAGGCTCTGTATAAAGAAAGAAGTCCCACTGCCAGATGCGCGTTCAAGTTTGTGGGGGCGTGGCTTTGGACGGAGCATTGACGGGATGGGAGGGTGGAACTAAGAGGAGGTGCCACTTTCAAATCTTGCTAGCTCTCTTGCTAGCTCACCAGGATCAAAGACCCTAGTTTTAAGGTTGGAGGTAATTAAGTTAGCCAGTAAATCTCAGAATCCAGTGGAAAGACTCCATGATTGTTCAATCGGGTGTTGCATACTCCCTGCCAAAACCCCTTAAATTAAGGGCAATGTCAGGTGGAGTGTAGAAATGTTCCCTTATTTATTGCCTCATCTATAAACGAGGGGAGATATGTTGAAGTTTTGTGCAGCTTATATGGGCTGATACAGAGCTCATGCAGAAATAAAATAAAATGCATTTCTGGAGTTTAAAGTAGAGGTTACACCATCACATCATCACAAATCACCCCATAAATCCCAATTCAGATTCATTTCCAGGTCTTATTCCAATCTTAATCTGGATATGTCCTTATTGGGTATTGATAAACTTGACACAAGAGCTTCACACATTAGAAATACATAACGTGGTTGGTCAGCATGGCACAGCTCTACCACAGGTATTAGAGTAGGTAAATCCAACTGGCCTTTGTGATTGTCTCTACTATGTCAGGAAATAGTTGAACAGATACCAAAAAATTATCTATGTGGGTGTGTGTGTGTCATGTGGGTGCGAATAAAATGAATAATCCCTGTCCCGTGGGGGCATCTGTCACCAGGCATCAGTCAAATTTTGGTCCCTCATGAAAGAAATTGTGGATTTGGCTGTCTTGTTAAGAGGGGATGGCTAATTCGAAGACCTATCAAGTACTCAAGTATTGAAATTAAGGAGATTTAAATCAGTTTGACAAAGCTTATAATGGGAACTCATTTAACTCCCCTGGTCCCAGTAAGGCTATTTTAGGTTTATCTATGCTGCAGAGTGCAGACTCATGGCTTCAACAGTGGTACAGTCATTGTCGCCATTTGTTCTCTCTTTTCAATGTCATGTAAATAACAAAAAATATGTAGACATACAAAAAATACTTTCATGGAAAGGACAACACATACAGCAGTCTAAACAATATTTCTACCACATGGGGACTATTATGTCACTTACAGACCAAGGAGCACTTATAATAATACATTACCAGTCTAAGGTCCTTCCAATGTGACACTTTAGCTCACATCTTGTACATGCAGAATCATTTTCAACAATCATTGAACCAAAGATGGCATACAAGGGAAACATACTCAACCAATGGGGGAGTTAAATGGCACAGAGGTCAGCACTACTTGGCTTTGGCTTTGTTAAAATTTGCCTCCGACAGTGTGTCCAGTAATTGTTAATGTGTGTTTGACCTACGAATGCTGCTGTGTTCACGTCACGTTTTTCTTTATTGTGAAGTAATGTGATCTGCATTTGGAACAACTTAGAGCGGTTTATTAGGCTTATTAAAACCAGACTTTTCAGAGCTCTTTATGAAACAGTGTTTAACAGAGAAGCTCAGAGTTGAAGATGTCCCAGCTTAAATGCCTTGCTGACACTCACACAAGCCCGGTACAACCAAAAATCAGCTATTGCAGAATTAAGTGATTATTCAAAGAAATATTATTTTTGTCATCATACATACATGATAATTAAACATGATTTAAAGTAATTTAAATCAAACTTCAAAATAAAAATCAAAGGGTCACTGCTGCATGGGCTTGTGATGTTTGCATGCACAAGAAATTCAATGTACATTCAACGTTCCTTTGGTTTTTTCTGATTTATTTTCCAAAAACAAGCGAGCATACAAAAAAACACAGGGAAATCTGTGTCTCTCTTGCTTTGATAAAAAAAAACATGGTGGTCCTATACCAATCCTTCTGTCCATATAACCCCAGGTGCCCACAGTGTTACCCAAAATTCCTAAATAAACCAAAAACAAAACTAGTTCTAACTAGACAAAACTGAACATGCTAAAGAAGGAAATAAATAGACTAAGCAAAGAACTAGCAAAAGAAAAGCTATCAAACTCCAATCTAACTGAGGCAACCATCTTGTTACTACTTGTTATTAGCAAAAATATCAACCAAAACAACAGTAGTAATTGAAATGAAATAACATGGCAGATTATACAAAAAACAAAGAAAGAGGAAGTGCGATGTTTAGATTATAACTAAAAAAGTTTTAAAGCAACATTATACTGAAATTGTCATTTTGTGCGATTTGGCATTCCCCACACTTAATGAGTGCAACACTACTGTCGTAAATACAGAAACAAGTGAGGGGGGTAATTTTCCCTGTTACAAGACACCGTACCATCAAAATGACTTAAAGATGGCTTTTTAAAGGTAAAAAGTTACATAATGTTGCTTTAATTAAAAGCAACAGCAAAACATTTTTCATTTTGATTTATATGGTATTTCTTAAATGTGCAGCCAAACTAGCTAAATGCAGCTTTCTCACATTTCTCTTTCAATATGGAACCAATCCACTGATCAGTGTCTAGAAATGGCATTTGAAATTGAAGTCTAAATCAACAACTGCACCAAGATTTCTGCTTAAAGGTTTACGTTTTTTAGATTGCACAGAGTTGTGAGCGCTGACTGTCGGTCTTTTTTCTTTGGGAACAAAAATTATTGTTTCAGACAATCTTATCGAGGTCCCTTGAGCAAGGCACCGACCCCTAACACTGCTCGTTGGGCGCCCTGGCATGTTTGGCAGCCCCTTCGCTCATATCGCGCGCGCGCGTGTGTGTGTGTGTGTGTGTGTGTGCGCGTGCACCTGTGTGTATTATCAGTGGAAAAAAGAATTTCCCAAAGGATACCCATGGTAAAAACTTTATCTGTAGTCATGTCATAGTTTAAGTTTTTCGTTTTGTTATTTTCTGGTTTATTGAAGTTCTGTCCTCTAGTGTCCTATTTTGTTTCTCATTTCCTCCCGTTGTCTGTTTTCCCACCCTTTTCTCGCCTCACCTGTGTTCTATTAGTCAATCACCCATTGTGTATTTAAGTCCTCGTCGTCCCCTCGCTCTTGGTCAGTTTTGTCTGTTCTGTTTTGCTCTTGCGTTCCTGTATCTCCCTGTCCTCTCTTCCTGTTGTGTCTTTCCAGTATTTGGTTCCTGATTCCGCATGTTATTTCTGGTTTGTACTTTGCCCTTTTGGTTTGTTCTTGGTGTTGCTTTTGTTTCTTAGATTTTAGTCATCTGCCTTTGTTGTTACATTTTAAAATTTGGGAATTTGAAGCTTTACATGGCTGCCTGTGTGTCTGTGTTTTGGGTCCCCTTTTTTTAACCTCGACAGTAGGTCAGTTTGCACTGTAGAGGTTAAACAAAGGGCGCCCAAATGAACCAAAATCCGGAAACACGAGACAGGAAGATGGGACAAGGAGACACAGGAAAACAAGGGCAAAACAGAACCGATGAACTGACAAAGAGTGAGGGGAAGACAAGCACTTAAATACACAAGAGGTGATTGATTTATTGGAACACAGGTAAGGAGTGAGAAGGGTAGGAAAACAGACAAAGGGAGGAAATGGAAAGCAAATATTGACACAGAACTTCAAAATAAAATAGTAAATGAAAAAAACAAAAACTCAAACAATGACATGTCTCCCCTAAAATATTTTGTTAAAAGAGGTGGCTTGTATGGGGGAATATTTCAGCAGCACAGATGTTACTGAACAATCAAATACATATTATAGGAATTCTACAGGTAGCAGTGTGTAACATCAAGGAAAAACCTGATAGCGTTGAGGTAGAAAAAGGTCAGCTTACTAGGCTTCTGTAGCCTGCTGCTCAACTGCTTCTGCAGCCCGTCCAGTGGAAATGTGTGCTATGCTAAATCGGTGGATTTCTCTTTTAAAGCAAATAGAGAATATCTGAACAGATTATACATTAAAAAGCAATAAGTAAGAAACAGACAGTATAAATAATGCTATGTTGTAAATCACAAACGTATCAAGTTCCCTTTGGCCAACATGATGGCAAAAATGTGACCTATGTAACTGACACATCAAGCATCCAGAGAAACAAGCACATTCCATGCTGTCAGTCCAGTATTTGACGGCATTTTATCCCTGGTTTGGTCTGTAAGCTAAGAAAAATATTTGGTTCTCTTTTTGATTCCATGACTCATCACAAGGTGCTTGGCTCTCAATCATTTGTATTGCAGCAGAAAGTACGAATGTGAGGGACAAACCAGCAAGCTAATTCATTAGTCTGAGGGTAACTGGAAGCTGCACAGGGCTGGAGACTGCGAAGTTGACTCTAAGTGGATTCAACATGATGAGCAGCCCTTTGACACTCAATGTCCGCTTTCAGGATGAGTCACTTGAGCAGTTTAACCAAAACGTTGCTGGTTGCAATCCCAGCGATGAGGATGAAGATCATGATTAGCAACGTCACACCCCGCCGTAAAACCAGCTGATTTACTGACAGAACGTCGCCCTCTCTGGTGGCAGTGGACAGTAGCAAACGTGTGTGGTCTGAGTCACACAGGTCCAGGTCTGCGTTATCCTCCTCAGCACTCACAGAGTCGGACAGAGTAGTACTGACCACAGTAGGGCTCCGATTCAAGTCTGGAGGTTTGAGGCAAAAAATGAGAAGGGATGTTAAGTATGAACACAAATATGTTACACAAGACTCCTTCCAAAAAGGAATGTTTGATGTGATTACAGAAGAATTAGAAAGTGAAGGAATTCACCTCTGTGTTCAAATTCTCCCATCTGATTTTCTTCTGTGATCTTGTTCTGGACTCCTGCTCTTACAAAAGCCTGATCAGGGACACAAAAAAAGGTTGCTTACAGTGAGTTGTATCTTCAGATACATTTTAATAAAAAAGGTGATGTAGCTACCAACCTCTTCAGCTGCCTTTTTCCAATCAAGTTTGCTCAAAACTGTGATAAAAACAATCGCCTGCAGTGACACACAAATAGTGAGTCCTGTCCACAGTCCTGCACAGAAATGGACAAAGAGTTTAAATGGCCTTTCTGAACGATAGATGTCAAATTAAAAGCAAAAACCATAGTAGTCCACATTAGAATTTTGGTTTACCAACAACCCCCATGTTTGCTGCAAACATCAGGGACACACCGATGGGGAAGCCGATGAAGTAGACAGCCACCAGATTACACAAAGCACCAATCAGCTGTTTCCCTGCTCCTCTGAGAACTCCTGCAGCAACACCCTGATCATACCAAGTACACATACAGTTCAATAACCATGTATGTCAGTATGCATTGAAGGCTTAATGGATAACATGTACCAATCAGTTAATTTTGCACTGTTTCTCACCGCCGTGGCATCACCAACGTGCATGAAACCAAACAGAAGCATGACATCGGCGACTCTTTGTAGAATGTCACTAAGAAAGATGCAAAGAGAGATTCTTGTTGGATACAAAAAATACATACTGACAATCACACCTGAAATGTAAGATTAAAAGTTTAGAGAGAATTATCTTTAGTTTCTAAGTAAGGGAGCAGCATTATGAATTACCTGTAGCCAACTCATGAATAGGATGGAGAAGACAGCTGAAACTTTAACTGCGTGTGAATGAGACATTGTTTCTGTTGGTGCAAGACAGTGAAGGATAGTGCGTCAAAGACCCTACTCACTGATCTGAGGTGAAAATGTATCCAATGACATTTCTGGCAATGCTGAGACTGCCGCCAACAAAACAGGCAACAATGACTGCGTCGGCACAAAGAAACAAAAGACAGCGCCTGTTGTCAATAGAGTTGAGTACAGTTTATATAGTTAAGTGTTTTTTGTGTTGATGGGACACGTGGTCTAATTTAGCAAATATACTCTTAATACAATATATTAAGAGTAGTAGTCAAAAGTGAAATATGTGTTCGTATTACTTTCATGACTTTCTAGTTTTAATGAAAACAACATGTGCTGTATGCTTTGGTTCTCACATGCACAAACGATGGGGACTTTGCACGAGAGCTTGGCCTGCTCTATGTTTCCTGCACCAAGAGCATTCCCAACCCGTACACTGGCAGCAGCAGAGAATCCTAGAGGGAACTGTGGGAAAAGAATACATGACATTGCATGATGAAGATAATTCATGTTTAAATACATTATGTTACGTGACATATGAAACAATATGCCTACATTAAAGGAACATTTGTGGAAATACATGTATTTGCTTTGTTGCTGATAGTTAGATAAGAGGAGTGACACCACTGTATAATAAATATGTAGCTACGGCCAGTGGCCATCTTAGCAAGGAGTTACCATGTAAGCCATGATGCACAGCTGATAGACTATGGACTGAGCTCCGAGCTCAACCTCACTTATCACACCAGCCAGGAATCCTCCGATTTCAAATATCCACCACGATAGACAAATCATGAGCATGCTGGGAATGGCAAGTTTGCCAAAGAGACCCCACTCCTGCAGACAATCGAGAGACCAACCTGTCGGTCAGAGGTGTGTTGTTATAGAGCGTAAATGTACGACAACATAAGAAAAGACAATCAATTTCTCTGCTGTAAGAGACGAGAATGATGCAATGGGATGAATGTATTGGACGGAAGAACGAAATTAATAAAGAAAGAAAGAAAGAAAGAAAGAAAACATTTTTAGACATTAACTGGATAAGAACTGACCTCCCCATGTGGCTTTGTGCAGACCCCTCCAGCAGATGTAAAAATATAGAAACAAAGCCAGCAGATACTGCGAGATTGCATTGGCTGCAGCAGATCCACTGAAGTGGCATCATGGAGAACCAGCAGGTTTTGGAGCGAGGGAAGAAAAACAAAAAAGTAGGAACGACTAATTTGTTGAGAAATATCAACATTTTGCTGTTAGCTGATATTGCAGTAAAGAATGCTTCATATTCATTTTGTATGGATTGTCAGATTGTTATTAGATTAGATCAGATTAATATTACAATAATTGACAAGAATAACTGAAACCCCTTTACATTGCAGTCCTATTCATTAACAACCCTAAATACTACCAGACGACAAAGCAATACAAATACGAAAGAGAGATACCATGTTGGCTTTTCAGACCTGTTTCCCCAACGTGTCAAAGTCAGCATCATGCGCTTCTGCTATAACATTTAGAACCTGCCAGTTTATTTATTTATTTGAAGAAGCAGCTTGTAGTTATGTCCAACCCATTTTCACTTATTTGCTCCTACCAGCTAAACTGGAGGTCCAAACACGGCATGTATTGCAATTACTATAAATTCAAACTGTTTTTTCTGAGATGTTACAGCAATTCATTTGGAAGATGTGTGTTCACGATTTTTTTTTTTGCTCTAAGGCCAGGTGAGAATATTAATCGACTAGTTCTTTCGGCATTAGTGTAATTTTAAGGGTAGTATTACACAAGCCTGATGAAACTCTCTGGCATGTTTAAAAAGAAATGTATGTATGTATGTATGTATGTACGCATACAGTATGTCATAAACTTGGCTGGGAGTGCAAGAACAGGGTCCAAGTAATTAGTATAAAGTTTTTGCCATTTCTGAATTTCTCTACTAACTTTCATGGCAATCCAATAACTATCCAGATTTTTTTAGATATAGAGGAGAAAGACTAAAATGATACCTTCTTCATATTTATTACAGCTGTTATTACAGTAATCAGCAGCTGATAATGCTTGTGTGAGAGACTTAAAGATTGACTGTTATTGATCAATCAACAACTAATCTATAACACATAATTATGATAATAAAAAAGAACTCACGCGACCCCCAGCTCCAGAGGAAAGAGGAAGATGTAGTTGATCACCGCATTGAGGACATTTCCGATCCCTCCAGTTATGACCTGTGGCCACATGATTCCCTGTAATCCACAGCACAACTTCATGGTTAATGGTTTTGATGTTGATTTTAATAGCTTCAATGCTTCAGCCATTATTCCATTTCATGAAGTAGCCTTGATCACCTGATTCTGGAGATACTTCCCTTCCAGCTGGTACATAAAAGCTGCCTGCAGAAGACAAGACACACGTACAATTTAAGCAGGGCTAATTTGGCACAGCAATGAGTGAAAGTGAGCTGGAGAATAACTATTAAGTCAAAAAAATGTAATGTATCAAATCTAAATCTGTTGAACATAGGGTTAGACGACAATTAATATTGTGAGGAAACAAAAATGTGTTTATTTCAAGGTAGCTTACCCTCAGGCCATCATGGGCAGTGTTGCAAATCATTGAGTAGACCTGCCTTATGGCAATATTGAATTTAATGGTCTCCCACTATGCTAATTTTCAGCTTCACATGTTTTTTATTCACCCTCTGTCTTAATGCTCTGGTTATGGCCTCCTCCCAAAAAGCCAAGTCTGGTTGGTCAGTTCTCACAGGCCCGAGCAGGCACCACGCAACGCAGGCTGGGGTCGTGGGTCAGGGGGAAGACACCCTGATAGAAGTCCTGGCTGCTTGTTTGGAAGCACAGTTTCTGAATACGGGCTGTTTGCATTTCTCAGCGGATTGAGTGTTTTGACTTTTACAGTATTAGTCTGCTTTGTAATAAAAAAGGACAGGAAATCTGGCTTTCTACAATATGGGACCTTTAAAGGTTTTGAGCTGCAGCCTGCTAAAACACCTTGATTTGTAGGGTATTTCATTTCTTACAAAACAATACATTACCAAAATGTATGTCATCACAGTGCAAGGTGCAACATAACGAGAAGAACATTGTCAAGCTGACTGCTGAAATATTTATTTATACATTTACACTTAAATTCCTCCCTTCAGTCACAGTCATCCTTAACCATCTGCAATGCTCTCTCTCTGTCCCTCCCTCCACCTCCTCACTTGCCCCAGTCCATGTACTTTCCTTTAACTCCTCACCCTCTGTCTGAATGCTCCATTTTAGTGTCTTTAAGGCCCCCTTCTCTTGAGCTGTCCACCAGATGCCTTCTGACTTTTTTTTCTCACTCCTTTCACACACCTGTTCCCACTTTTCTCATCAGCCCTGCAGCACTTATGTTGCATTCCAGACAACTTGGAACTAGAAAACTCCTGAACTCATACTAGGAAAAGAACAATGGGACGCCCCTGAAAGATGGAATTTCATTTTGTAAACCTGGGGTGCATCCATCTACCCTGACTTCATGAAGAAACAGTTGTCTGACGTCACACAACACGGTCAGCCATGCAGTGAAGGTTTTTGTATGCTTGGTGGTCACAAACTGGAAAATCCAGACTCGACTTTTTTAGATTTGTTTATTTATTTGTTTATATGATAGAGACAGAGCAAGTTAATAATGATCGGTATAATCCGTATAAAAATACACAATGATGACATGTTGGTTTTAGCATGAAAGCTAAGTCCATTGCAAGATAACAAAAACAATAAAATTACAAATAACACTATACAGATATACGATACATAATACAAAAATAAAGTGAACACATTATGCAACAAATCCATTTAAAAGTGACCACAGCTCTGGTTTTTCTTTAAAGTGAAACTCTCGCCAAAAAGCAACGTAGGCTTTATTTGTGAATGTATATGAGTCAAACCTTCATGTAAATGCATAATTACGACGAAAGAGTCACCAAGATTTACCGTAGTTTTGTTTCGGGCAAGCTAATTTTGAATGGGAGTGCAAGGGCACTTAGTTTGCATCAAAAATAGCTATTTTTAAAATACTAAGAAGACTCGACACAACATGAAACTTTGCTCGTAGCATCACCAGGGTCTCTCCACATGAACACGAGCATTGAGAACATTGTTTGTGTACACAGAGTTTACTAAAAAGAGAGTTTTTGATCTACTCACGTTAGCTGCTGTGTCTCCGGCGCACAGTCGTCAAGGCAGACAAAACGTATCCATCTGGGTATTTCAACTACTTTTTGGGTCATTTTTTGTAGTTTAACTACTCAATTTACAAACTACAATTTTGGCCATGAAAACATGAAATATAAAATTTTTTTAATTAAAAAAATACCTATATAATATATATTTTATTTCATTTTCTTTGAAAAAAGGCATGAAACATGTCATGACATGCGAAGCCAACACTGCCTCTGATTGGCTTGCCCTGGTGTCAACAAGCGATTCTGCCCTGGCATCTAGTTCTAGTGCCTCTGAAGTTCCTGTGATGGGGACCAAAAATGTCAGCTTTTGTTCTTTAAAAAATAAAACTTGAGTTGAGAGGCATATTTCTGCTGGCATGTGACTTTTTTGTAAGCTATTATATTTTGTTTCATATACACCATATGTTGATTTATTTAACGCTGAGTTAAATGAGTATAATGAGTATAAGTAGTTGCTAAAGCTACTTTTTTTAGCAGTAGTTTTACAAACTACATTTCTCCAGTTTGTTCAAACTACTGCCAGGCTGAACTACATGTAGTTTTACGAGCTCCGCTTACAAAGTAGCTTCCCCAACACTGGCTACTGGCGACCTGAGTAACACAGATACGGCACAACAGAAGACCAGTTGGCTGGGTATGAAGAATACGATTTAATGGGCGAGGTGTTCAAGTTCGACGGACGTCCACCTTTTCGAGCCCGAGCTTACGGACGAAGAGATCCAAGAGCTTGACAAAAGGGAGAGGAGAGAGGGAGAGAGAGAGAGAGGAGCTGGCATCGGACGGATACTTTTTGACTGCCATGACGGCTGCACGCGGGACGGAGACACAGCAGCTAATGTGAGTTTGTTCAAAAACCTGCTATTCAGTAAACTCTGTGTACACAGACAATGCTCGTGTTCATGCGTAGAGACCCTGGTGATGCTACGAGCAAAGCCTCATGTTGTGTCCAGTGCCCCACGCACTCCCATTCAAAATTAACTTGCCCGAAAACAAAACTACGGTAAATCTTAAAAGTGACTCTTTCGTCATAATTATGCATTTACCAGAAGGTTTGACTCATATACATTCACAAATAAACTTTAAGATGAGTTTTAAATGTGGGATATGTAAGCCACTGCCTTATTATTGCCTTAAGTGCTAGGTCATTCCAAAATGTACTTCCCTTCACTGACAACACAGTCTGTCCAAATGTTATTTGTGTGGCCCCCGACAGTCCCCTCCAGTGGCCCTGCAGCAGAGGTCTTGTGGTTGCCATGTGTTTTTGCTTACAATCCACCTGTGCCTGAACATTCACTCGCCTAACACAAATACTGTGGCCTAAAAATCAGCCAGCCCCATTCACATGGGTGCTGCCACTGTTGTGTGATGTTAGACAACTGCTAAACTACTCAAGTTCCGAGTTCTCTCTCTGAAATGCTTCATTAGTACCTTGATTCACAGGAGCACAAAGGGCAACAAACTCACCGGCAGTGCAGGCATGAAGATTTTCACATACAGCTGGGAGAGACTTAAAAAGACAGACAATGTGTATTAAAAAACATGTAGAATTCAATCATAAGACTATATATCGCGTATGTAACATGTGAAGATATTCGAGTAATCAACATTCAATTTTAATAACATTTGAGGTCACTAAAAAGGAGATTCTACGCTTAGAAGCGCATAGGTGCATTCCCGCTGTTGTTTTTCTGTAATGAGCATCGACTACAAGGGTAACATAACTTAGTGGTTTTCTATGGTTTTGGATTGTGGATATATAAGGTTATAGATGATTTTATTGAAAGGGGATCTATTGGCATTGCAATTTATCATCCATAATTTTGTTTGAATTCATGTATAATCAGCTGATGCTAAGAAGTTTATTGCTGTTACCTTAAAATGAGCCTTTCATATGTACAGAGGGAGCTGGTTCTCTTCAAGAGTCTACCGTGTTGCACCACCATGTTTCTACAGTAGCCCAGAACAGACAAAGCAAACACTGGCTCTGGAGAGGGCCTGTTGTGTTTTTTTTTGCAGCCAACGTGGACAAGGGAAGACGAAGCGAGGTATGTTCAGTTGGTTGCAAGATGCCACTAAATCCTACACATTGGTCCCTTAAATAGAATGCACTCACATTGCATGCTCATGGCGGTCTTTTCTGGTGTTTGCTGTGTCGGTTGTATAGACTTTAATGCCCCCTACTGGCCCATGCTTGTTTGAGTGTTTGGAATCGTTTGCGTTCTTGTGTAGTTATTTGTGAGTTATTTTGTAAAATGAAGGTCGTGTGGATATAATTTGTTTTTAAAACCGAGGGGGAAAATATCTGTATACATAATGGACACGGCCTGAGAGAGCTGATAACAACAGCTCCATACAAATTTACTTCATCATTGGGACTGACCTGGCAACCTCTGGGCTCTGTCTGACGGCGAGTAGGATTGGTTCCGTGTTGATGAGGACGGCCCAGCAGGGGAAACAGGCCAGCATAAGAATCAGAATCCCCCTCTGAAGAAAGACACCCACGCGCTTCAAATTACCGCTCCCATACGTCTGCATGAAACAGGTAGATAAATAAACAGAGTTCAACAACAGTGATCACACTACTAAGCAAAGGTTTGAATAGGGCAAGAAAACAAACTTGATCCAAAAGCTCAGCGCTGAGCTGTTTCTAAGGGGATAAAAGAACATCTGGCGAGAATACCTGAGACATGAGGGTATCACAAGTTGATGACAAACCAATGCCAATGGAAATACCGGTGACATTAACCACCTGCAATTGACAGAAGCATGGCCATATTAATTTAAAAAAATTATAGGCAAGATTACAGTGGGCAATAGCAGCAAATAGTCTGGGATGCCAGTATAAACAAAGATTGGGCTCAGAAGCATTTCTCCTCACCGCAGCTGCCAAAGATACCCCTGCTAGTTCTGTTTTCCCCAAGTGACCACAGAACATCATGCTGACGATACTGATCATGAAGGCCATCAACTGGGAAATTATCTGGAAAGAGAAAAAACAAAAAAAACAGATGTGTGAGTAATTGAAACTAAGTTGTCAAAAAAAAAAAAATTCCAACCACAGCGCATCAAAGACTTAAGCTTGGAGCAAGCCTGAAGCGGATCCAATCTAATATCCATTCAGTATTCGGTTCAACACATTTTCTGGTTACATGTTAGTTTGAATGGGCTTAAGCTGCTCTGATGTATTTGTGTGTGATGCATTGAGGCCTTCTTTTGGATTCCTCTGTGGACTATGTAAGGAACCCTACTAGTATAATAGCATCTGGACTTCTGATAAAGAAATCAATCAGGCTGTTGATGTTTTAACTCCCATCTAGATCCTGGTCCTCCGGAGGACTGAAACTGTCAAAATGAATGATGAATGGAGGCATTGACGATTTTTTTTACAGTGTGACATCAATTGATTTTGCTTTAATTTGCTTCTGTAGATAGAAACAATAAAATGCTTAAGTAGCTATAAAATAAAATAAGTAAAGTAAAATAATAAAATACTGAGGTAGAATAGAAAAGGTAAGGGGAACATAAAGGGAGAGAGGATATGTTGCAGTATTGAGTAATAATAATTTAAAGAGCATTATTTGAGTGTTATGGAGTATGCCTTATGATGGCACCGGGTAGGAATGATTAAGGCAGCGGGATTGAATGTCTTTTGCTGAAGCTGCTCATAAGCTTGTTCAGAGTTTTATGGAGGGGGTGAGAGGCAAATGCCGGCATCCTGTCTTCCGCCACCTCCTACAGGGTGACAAGCTTCGAGCTAACAGCGGCCTCTGCCTTCTTGATGAGCTTATTCAGTCTGTTGGCGTCCTTCGCCTTGATTCCCGCGCCACAGGACACCACAGCGAAGAAGATGGTGCTCGTAACAACAGACTGATAGAACATCTGGAGCATCTGGCTGCAGACAATAAAAGACCTGAGCCTCCTCAAGAAGTAAAGCCGGCTCAGGCCCTTCTTGACAACTGCCTCCGTGTTTGTGGACCACTCCAGTTTACTGTCCAGCACAACACCCAGGTATTTGTACGATTGCACTATTTCCACATCTGTCCCGCCGATGCAGACCGGAGAGGGCTTGTTCCTCCTGAAGTCCATCACCATCTCTTTCGTTCAGCTGCAGGTGGTTCTCCCCACACCACTTAACACAACTGTCGAAAAGGTCCCTGTGCTCATTCTCCCTCCCGACCCTCTACAGGCCCCAAAATGATAGCTGGTGTCTTCTGCGGGGGTGGGTGTGGGGCTGTGAGGGTTGTGTCCTGGAGTGGTTGCTCAGAGGAGGTGCTGCTGGGAGTGGGGGGAGCTGGAGTAAGTTTTATGAGTACACCAGAAATAGAAGACGCGTTAACCTGGCTGACATAGTTATCCTTGCATGCATTCTAGTTAAGGGCATGCTGACAATATGAGCTCCAACTGTTTGTGATGTTTCATTCAGATTTGTGTCTGAATGAAAACACAGCGACCTCTTTCATGTTCCGCAGAGATGGGTATGTGTAATATCTGGATGAATGATAATGACAGGTGTACACATTAAAAAGAAACAATTTGACTTGTATTATCCTTTTTCCTTACTATCCTCAGAGGTCAAAATATGTCAAAAGTAGCATTTTCGTGAGGCACTCCATTGGCGAAATATGTGTGTCTACTTGTAGTACCCAACAAGGTGACAATCTAATAAGTTAAATAAACGCCTAAAGGAAAGGGAAAGCAATGCCTATCATTGTTTGAAATGAACGCATGATAAAAGGAATGAGATCTAGCTTTAGGATTTGATAAGTTGACCGCATAGATCTCTGACAGCCCAGAGCTTCTGACTGTCGGCTCAGCATCCGAACGAGGAACTTACACATTTACATTTCATGGAGTTCAGCAGACACTTTTATCCAAAGCAATTTACACTAATTGATACATTCATTCACTGATGGTGGTGGCAGCAGCTGCCATGCAAGGTGCCGACCAGCACATCAGGAGTTGGAATTCAGCGTCTTGCCCAAGGACGCTTCGACGTGCAGCCTAGGGGAATCGAACCAGCGACCTTCCGTTAACCAGTCACTTTACCCCTGAACCGATTTAGTAGTTTAATCAACTAATGCAAACCACTTCCACGTGCACACTTAGGACAAGTAGCAGCCCTGCTTGTTGTGTGTGTCCATTTTTACGACTCTGTAGTGAAGTAAGCTGCAACAAGAAGAGCTACTTTAGCCTACGTAGCGTTAAAGGGCTGAAAACCCCTCTGTCTGCGGTCTGTGGCAATTGTAGTTCGTTCCTTTCAGCCCTGGACAACAGGAGAAGTGCTCTCTCTAATCTTACCACCGGTCCTGCTAGCTTCACCAGCTGCGCCACCTCATCCCGGTAGTGTAACGGGACACAGCCTCTGAAGCGCTTCGGGCAAGAGCCGCTGCAGCCGGAGCTGTGGACAGAAGGAGCCGCTTCAAGCGGTGCAGGACCGTCCATATCCGAACAGGGACGCGCTTTAAACAGACAGCCTGACCTGACTTAAGTTAGTCTCTACGTATCATAAGGTTCGCCATTTTTGGCGTCTGATAAAAACGTTATGTGCAGTTTACAGGAGGTGTTGACCAGACCCGTTAGTTCACTGCAGCTGTGGGCTGCAATACGTCAACAACTTCGCCTCGCGCTTCAAACTGAAACCGGGTGTGACGTGTGTCGTCAGGAGCAAAGAGGACTTCCTGTGTCTGTACAGTGAGGCGGGTTCTTCTGGGGCAGCCGACGACTTGTGATGACATAACCGGTGCCCCTCCTCCTGTTGTTCGAGGCGTCGCCGTGCTGATAGACAGAGACCAGTGCCATGGAGAGAAAAGATGTTTACTCTATCACTCTGACAGAGACAACATCATAAGATCGACGTCACAGCAGCCGGCACCAGGATGTAAGACAGAGGGGATTTATATCCTGACAAGTTACGCAGAAGAAAGTATAGTATCAGTAAATATAACCAGCATCTGTCCATATCTATAAATTGTGTTTTTAGCCTTCATACATTGTGTTGCATTCAAGTCCTCACAGAGGTGTATTTTATACTAAATCTATAATAATAAATTGGTGCGCAACACTTTCCCCAGTGTACTTAGCAGCTGGTTCACTTTTAGCTGGTTGTGATGGATGCCTGTACCCACTACCAACAGGGTTGATCACAGCCCCCCTGACCCACACTGCTTACTGGTTATACCCACCCAAACACAGTACATTGAACACATGTTGGAGGCCCAGTGGTTTAGTGCTGATCAGTGCAGCCATACAGAGAGGTTCATGGTTCAAATCCATCAGCCATCCGTGACTTTGACCAAGGTCTATTTACAAGCTTTTCTGGAGCTTTCACTCACACCACATGATATTAATCGGCAGATGAATTTGCCCAGCCAACAGAAGTGTTCAAACATCGTTTGTATAATGAACAAAATCTTCTCTGGTTAAGGCATTGACACAGTGCACAGCACCATTGCTGCTCGTTTTAAAAATGTGCCTGCCCTCTAGCGGTACAATGATTTAATGCAATTTTTAGGAAAAATCTACCCCTCCTCTAACCGCTTGAGATGTATTCATAGTGCCAAGAGTGAAAAGAATTATGAATTTTTACTGCAGTGTCACCAAAGCTGGAGAAATGTGATGTGATGTGATGGGTGTTTCAATAAGTGATCTTGACCTACATTATGCACCAACTTCACTGGGGTTCTCCCTGTGTGAGAAGCTTTGTGCTACTTGATCAAGTCGTCCAGCATTTTATATCATGTGTATTTTATACCATATATAAGATAAATGCTACTTACCAACAAAATATATATATATATATATATATATAATTAATTTATTTTTTTTAAA
>OMLP01046345.1:31647-44082 GCA_900302685.1 Spondyliosoma cantharus
AAAAGGATCAGTAGGAGTCTGACTTGAACCATGGTTCACCATCCACAAAACAATTGTGAAAAATTAAATAGTTTTGAATTCAGTAATCAATGTAGTGTAGAGACCATATTCAGGGTGTGAGGGGAGGGAGACTTCCCCCTTAGGTTTTAAGGAGTCAGAAAGTCACATGAGGGGCAATTCTCTTTGCCTGAGGTGTTTACAGGAGGGCAGATAGGATGGCATTTACTGTCCTGATAAAATATCCCACTGCCCTGAGAAAGGCATGATCAAAACATCAGGAGGTCATTGTTTTGGGATGAAATGATTAACAACTGTCTTAAACCTATGTAACCCCTATTCTGTTGTATTTAAATCGGAAACATTTTAAGATTTAAGATTAAAGAAATCTGATTCATCACACTGAGTCTAACATTTTTCGGAGAATTAGCAACTCTCCACCTCAGCAAGGATAATTTCCCTTACACTTTATAGGTTGCATGCATCATTTTAGAGGAAATACTGGTAAAGAACAGTAGAGAACAGTGTTTAGTTAGTGTGTAATCTTTCTCCATCAGTAGATATACAGATAATGTTTCAGTAAAAACACAATTCTGCGTAAACACAGTCTCATTCATATTGGTGTGCTAGGCTAATTCTAGTCTGGCAAATGTCACTTTTTTAATACAGTGCTCACTAAATCACATCCTTTTTCCCTAGTTCGGTCTTCAGACTAAAAAGACTTTCTGCCTGTGCTGAGGAATAAAGTGATTGTAAATGAACCTGCCGACGCCGCTGTCAAGCTGACTGAGCAGAGAAGCTACAAGTGGATGAGCAACAAAGGACTCATAAAAAGAAAATCTTGACATTGTTTTTAATGGTGGGAGTTAAGCATTACAAAGCAAGAGCAGACATCATCATTCAGTCATTCACAGATAAAATCCCTGATAAAACAACAATGCATTTTATGGCTTATTACAGCATGCTTTGTGAGCCCAGATGATGAGTTAAAAAGGTTATTTTCCATTATTTGTTTGGGGCAATTTTCTCATGGAGATCAAGGTAAACGTAATTCAGTTCTTCTCAGCTGCATATTGGGAATAAAGTAGAGGAAATTATATTATTTTGCAACCACAGCGAACAAAACAGGACGAGTTAACAAATAAAGTGTTTCAACTGCCATTATAAATATATATAGAAACACTGTTTGCATTAAATTGTGTTCCCAGCACTGTAGTGGTGAAATTATTTCTGCTAACTTTAATTTCTCCAGTGAACATGCAGGTCCAGTGTGCATCACTCCTTTTTATTTTTAGAAACATTCCAAGTGAAAATGCTGCAATACGACAGCTTATCCACAAATATAACTTTTGCGTAAATCAGTGTTTGACATGATTTTGTGACAAATGTGTTGAGTTCGAGGAACTCCAACAGTAGGCTGTCAACCAATGACTGGGTGAGTTCGACAGATGTTCTGAGAACCTCCCACTCAACGTGTTAATCATAAGCTGAAAAGCATACAGACAGCAAACAGTGCTACACACTGAACTGCTTGGGCTACCTGTGCCCGTATCGACTCACTGGTTTGCCACTGTTTGTGGTCATACAAATATATGGGAGATCTGTAGTAATAATGCACTTAGTGTAAGGGACATGGTAGACTAAGTCCTTCCTGACTGTCCCCAGAGCTCAGAGAGAGGTGTGTAGGTTTTTATGATGTTGAAAAGCCTGTGGATTGCTGGAAAATTAAGATACTTAAAACTAACTATATAACATGATGAATGGAGATTTCTGTTCTCAATGAACATGTTGGTAGCTAATACAAAAATCAATAAATATATGTAAAAGACTGGTGGTTGACAGCCACGTAACCATGCTCCGAGGGGTCAGTGTTTTAACTGGAGGTGGAGAAAGAGAGTGTTAACAAATGTATTACACTTCAACAAATCATACCAAATGTCTGTGCAAAATGACAACAAACTGAATGTGCAAAGGACTGTACCTCATCCAAACTGTTTCATGAAGTCACATAATGCGCGTACATCAGCATTCTGCTACTAGAATTATAAAATGGCAAACACGGCTTCAGGCTTGATTTCTATGATTTGATGAAATCATTTCTCGCTCGAGTTTTTGGTTTTTGTAAACAGTAACATTCAAAGAAGTCCGCACTGACAGCCTGGCCAATGTAAAGATATATAAGCATCAGTAAACTTCAGTGTTCCTTATCTTCACATGTTCAGTCAGTCACACAAAAGGCCTGTGTATTGATGCAATCAAATACTGATTCACTCTGTGTATTTGAGGTTGTGTGCTTATGTATGTGTGTAAAATGCCCACCACTCTCACACACCACTATTCCTGTCTAAAGCTTTGTCTGTAAACATTTCCAAATATCTTCCTTCCCTGTCTTTACATTCCTTACCTGCTCACTGTAGTAACTCACTAATTAAATAGTTGATAAATAAATAAACATAGAAGTTAACATAGAATACATTCATGTACAGTAGTTCCTCAATACTGGAATGCAAGCAAGTTCTGCTCTCGCAGCTTGCACCGCTTACAGTCGGTCAGTTGTTGGCTGACTGTTTGTGGGCTCCAGGACGTGCACAGCAAATCAATCAGTAACCACATGCACCTCGCCAATCTCAAACTGGCTCTATGATGATGAGTTTGTTGTGATCATTTCAGTGGTCATGGAGTTCAGTGACACCAGTGTGTTTCTGAGGTAACCTCACCTCACACTCTACCGCCCATCCTAACGTGGCTGTTCTGGGTCACACTGTCCACATCTGCAGCAGCTGTGGGCTCACTGGTGACCTCACTTATGTGAGGTCAAACGCTACAGGTAGCTTGAAGGTCTAACACTTCATAGGTTGTGATCCACTCATAGTGCAGTGAGGGTGCGGAACAGCTGAGTGAGGCAGAAGACAGAGGCGGTGAGCGCTGTGCATTGCTTGGCCAACAGCTTGGTGCTCAGGTCCTGGCAGCTGCGCTTGCTGCTGGCTCGCTCCGCTGCCAGACAGAAGTCCCTGAATGAACGGGCCACATCTGCTAGACCTGCGACTGCCTCGGCATTCCTCCGGTCACATCTGTCGCACCCAGAAAACCAGATGCATATACCAGCCAACTCGACCAGGGTCCGGAAACTGTCAGCCAGGGAGTGAAGCATTTCCTCAGGGCTCTGTCCAATCCCCACCACCTTCTGGCAGCCTGACATCAGTCGCCGTGCCTCTATCTGCAGCACCCGCTTGTTCTCTGTAAAGTGAGCAGGGCATGTGTCCCTTGGGTGGCGACCTCCATGGCCTGATCGGTCAGCACCACTACTTTCCAAAATGGAAAGGAGCTGATCCACGTCGACACGCAGTACTTGGAAACCTGTGGGGGGTTCTGGGTAGCACTGCTGGCCTAGCCGACTGATGGTGTCCTTGTGCGTTTGAGATAGGAAACTGTCAGAGGTGTCGGACAGTGGTGAGAGGAGAGGGCTGAGCTCAGAGGTAGAGGAAGAAAAAAGGATGGAGCGTGGGAAGGATGGAGAGTTGGTGGAGGAGGTTGAGAGAAAGGATGGAACAGGTGAAGAGGTCATGAGAGGAAGACCTGCTCCAGAGGTCTGAGTCAATCCGCTGCTCTGTGTGCGACAGGAGAACTCATAGACTGTCAGTTCCTCATCAAAGCTGTCCCCGCCGCTGAAGCAGTTGGTATAGACTGCTGGGCAACCGCAAGCATCCAGTGGAATCTGCATCCCTTCCATAACCGACTCACATCCAGACGCTAGCACAGAACTGCAGCCGAACTCAGGCTTCAAGGGTGGGGTAGTCACTACCTCAGTTAGAGTCTTTGTCTGGGATGGTTCCTCACAGATGGTAAACACCCTGCAGCCTGAGGAAAGGGATTTTGCTGAGTCTAAATTCTGCCCAGAAGGCCTGCAAAGACCTATTAAAGGCCTGTCGCTACTGGTCCGTCTTACTTTCTGTGACTGACTGTGAAAAGAAAGTCCTGGCCCATTTAGATTCTGTGTCGTCACCACTATTGGAGGGGGGGCAGAGGGTGAGGAATCTTTTATAGGGCCAGGAGTGTCTATCTTTTGGCCCGAAGTGTCTTTTTGGACACTGTTCACAATGGAGACTGGAGGCTCTGTGATTGGTCCTGGCGTGTTCTTGATAGGAAACGTGTACAGAAGCTGATTGTGGTGTTGGGATTTGGGCTCAGTTTGGACAGGCATCAGAGAACGTACTTCCTTCACCTCTGGCACTGAATGAAAACTCTTCGCTGAGGTTGTTTCTACAAAAAACTCCCCATCCACCTCTGATCCTGTAAGGGTTGCATCCGAATCGTCTGACTCCACGGATTCTGCAGTTGTACCCGTTTCGAAGTCTATTGTTTGTGTGACGTCATTAACATCTGTGATGGTGATCTCGACATTGTCTTGCCAAGGACTGTTGTCTGCGGAAGGACTCGGGGCTACATTCCCTACCCCAGCTTGGCTGAGATTTTCCTGGGATCTTGATAAATACAAGGGCAACATTTGGATCTTCTCCCTAAGTGTGGAGGCAGATAAGCGACCCATAATGGTAGGAGAGCACGTCTGGAAGAGGAAATGAGTTGGAGAGGGAGGGTCTTTGGAGAGATTGTGGACTACGGCTGTGTTAGCTTTTGCTAAACTAGAACTAGCTAAACTATCTTTAGTTTCAGCACTTCGCATGGATCCACTTTGTGGTTTGTCTACATTTTGATCCAAATCACTTTTCAGTCTCGTACCTGAATTAAATGTAGGAGATGTAGCACTTGTTGCAGCTCCAAGCTTTGCAGTTATGGAGTTTATAGCACGAGTATAATCGGAGTTAACTGGATGAATTCTTGTCTGAGCTTCGGTGTTGGTATGAGTAGTCATCTGACAATCACCTTTACCTGCTGGAGTCGAATTAGCACTGATGCTATGCTTTGTAGCTATGCTCAAGTCATATTTCTTGTCACTTGAATGAGAATTTAAGGAATTACTCACTTCATCATCATCGAAAACATTGTCCGAATTGGTGCTGTCGCTTACTTCATCACTAACAACACCGGTGGCTTCATCCTCATAGACGCAGGTTATGACATCTAAACGTAACTGTGCTTTGTTTGTGTGATTTTGTTGGCAAGGCGGCATCTCCTCAGAATTGGATGAAGATGTTCCTGTGTTTTCCCTTCCTGTTTCTTCCCTCACTAAACAGTCACTTTCTGATTTGTGGACAACAGGTAGTGGAGGTAGAGGGGATGAGGGTGGAGCGGGTGGTGGTGAGTATGATGGGGGGTTTGATTTTTCACAGACACCTTCAAGGATGTGTTCTGCTGTGTATGAATTTTGCTCTAAAGTAATCAGATGGGCTCCTAAATGGCCATTACTACCCTTTTTATTCACATCTATCAAACACGTAGGCAGTGTGTTGGCCTCTGGCTGCCTCTCAACGCCAATGAGTGGTCTCTTTGGACTGGATGAGGACCCTCTTACCCCCTCTTTCTTATCCTCATCCCGCTCCTCAGTGATTTCTGGCAAGAACATATGACTAGTGAACGGCCCATTCCCTGGCACACCTGTTGTTTCCTCCTCTCCCTCCTCACCGCTCTCTTCCTGTCCCTCCCCTTCCTCCTTTCCATCCCCCCTTCGATCTGCACACTCCTTCCCATCTGGATCCACCCGGCATCGGACAACGGTGATTGTAGGAGATGCTGCCTTCACCAGATCTGTGACTGATTTGGATTCCATTGCATCTGGTTCCATCTCCATGTCCTGTTTCCTTGTCCTGGAGGAAGGCTGCGATTCTCTAGTCTGCTCACGAGACCCAAAACCACAAGGAGAGCCAGGTCCACGCAAGCGGGGTTTGGACAGGATGGGCTTTGACTCGAGCTGAGCCGGTTCCCCTTCAGAGTGAGTCAGAGAGGAGACAGTAGGACTGGGATTCTGGGTTTGCTCAGAAGGTTCAGGATCTGAACTCAGCATCTGTGCATCATTGGCTTCTGCCAAACGGTTCTTATGGAGCGTATTAGAGAACAGGTCCTGCCTTGACTCTGGATCTGGCTCTGGATATGAGACCGTCGAGGTGTAATCAGTTTCCATGAAGGAACGGCGCTTTCGTGATCGTTTTCTGAGCTGGAACAATGTTTCTATGCCCCCTCCTTCCTCCTCGCCTCCTTTTCTGTCTTCTTCTGCTTTTCCATCTTTGTCTGCATCAGTCACTGAGACTCTGATGTCACTGAGGCTGACTGTGCTGAGAAGGTCCAGTTTCATCTCTGTGCAAATATCTGCAAGATAGTTAAAAAAACGTCTCAGCCAAACAGAATGTATATAGAAATGTGCTTTTTATGTTTAAAAAAAACAAACTATTTCCTCTTGAGTTTTGTGAACAGCACAGAGGCAGAGAAAAGACATACTGTGGGCAAACCCAATGAACTAAATGACAAACAAAACTCTAGTTTCACATTACTTTATTTCTGCTGGGAGGTTTACAGTATGTCAAATGTGTGTGGAACTGTAATTGAAATAATCTTTTTGTGTTATTTGGGGAAGGTGAGACAATTTTCTCCCAATCTTATTTTTGTCTTATTTAAAATGTTTAAAATAGTTGTTAGTTGTAAGAATATATACGATAGTACTACTACTTTATTAAAAGATAATATTTTGTTAAAAATATGCCTTGATCTAAACTAAACATGATTTTTCAGTCTGACGTCATTGTGTTCTCTGTCACTTCTAAAACAAAACAAGGATGGTGGATTCAACTAAAATGTTGCTGTATTTCTTTACTTACACAACAGTACCAACACAGCAATCTAAAAATACTCCCTTATAAGTAAAAGTCCTTCCTTTAAAATCCGACTGCAGTAAAAGTACAGAAATATCAGCAGCAAAATATTCTTCAAGTAAAAGAAAAAATATCTTCTGCCATTCATGTGATTTCTGTTATTATGTGTACATTAGTAGATAATTAATACTGTAGCATAAATATGTCTGTAGCAGTTCAATCAAGTTGTATCCCAGCTGGCTGGGTCGGGCCACAAGATGAATTGGAGGGATTGAGAGATGATTAATAAGAGAGGACAAACTTATCTTCTCATTTGTGAAATCTTGAACAGTTATTTAAATGAAACCATCTGGGAAGTGTCTAAGAAAGGTTGAGAACAACTGGTATGATCGTTATTGAACTGTAGTAACTGGTAGACTATAGCTGTCAAATTAATGCTATTGTGTAAAAAGCGCAATACATTCTTCTAACACGTAGCAGAGGTAGTATTAAAGTTTTACAAATTGGAAATACTCCAGTGAAGTAAAAGTATCTTGAAATTGTACATAAGCACAATGCATATTTATATGCTCTTGGTTACTTTACAGCACTGGACTGACTTAATAGTCAGCGGGTCACATTGAGCATCAGAGTAGGTGTGGTCACAAGCATGGTCTACTTCTTTCCTGCCAGTTACATAACATTGCCCTATAACATTGTATCACTTATGTCAGGTAATAACTTTGATCACCAGATGGCAGCAAAAGCAGAAGCAGAAAATCCTGTGCTTTCCTCAGTCTGCAGGGCTTTAAAATATATGTGCTGAGCCCCACAATAAAAAGCGAATTACCTCTTGGCAACGCCCCCGAGGTCGGGTCTTCAGGTGAGGTGAATCGATCTCTGGCGTCATAGAACTCCTCATCCGAGCTGCTGTCTCCAAAGCCGGGCGGTGGCTGAAGGATGGGGATAGGCTCCAGGTTAACCGCCTTCGCTGGCTCTACCTTCACCTCCTCCCCATTTTCTCCATCATTAGGTGAAAGGGGTTGGGGAAGGCTGCGAGCGCTGTCGGGGGTGATGCTGGAGCAGAGTTTGTAGTAGCAGCGAGCGTCGCTCTGGTCAAAGTTAAACACAAACTCCGTGTTGGAGGAGGGGGATAGTGGATGTTCTTTAAAGCCACCCTCCCCACTCACACTTCCACCTTCACCCGCTCTTCTCACAGACTCATCCATTTCTTTCAACAGCTTCCCCCTCCTCCTCCTCAACTCCTCTTCTTCATCTTCATCTTCCTCGCTGGCCTCCGGAGGGCTCGGCAGGAAGTCCACGAGGAGGGAGAGCTCAGCAAAGCACAGGGAGTTGTCATCAGAGCAGGGGTTACCTGGACACTTTAGGACATGTTCAAGGCTTTGAGAGGGGGAGATGAGTGTGAGGAGTTGGGGATCAGCTCCGTCACCTGACCTCCTGTAGCCCCCTTCTCCTCTCTCATGAGTTGCGAGGTGGATAAGGGGATGGGAGTGAGCAGCTGGAGGGGCGAGGAGGTGGGGCTGAACGCTCCGATGAGAGTAGTGATGAAGCTGCAGGGAAGGGTGGATGTTGGCATTGGTTTGTGATAGAGCACTGGGGTGAATGGAGGAAGAAGAACATGAAAGTAAGTCGTCTTCCTCCAAAGCGTCAAGGGAGTCGCTGGAGGGGCTGGTGAGGACACGAGAGTCAGACTGACAAGAATCTGATGCCTCTGATATGGATGGTTGCTCATCTGCTGCTCGCACATCTTCTCCGCTCCTGTTTTTACCTTCTTCTCCCTCTTTTTCCTGTTGTCCCCCTGAGCTTTTATTTGTTATCTCACTCTGTATTCGCTGACCATCCTGAGCACTCCCTGTCTCTTCCTTGTGCTCTACGTCTTCTCTCTTACCCCCTCTGTTCTTATCGAGCGGACACTTTTCCTTTTCAGTGTCAGCATCCTTTTCTTCTTTTTGCTTCTTATCCCCCCAGGGTTTGTCTCCTTTGGCTTTGCTATCTTTGTTTCTCCTTCTGTCTTTGTCTTTTCTTTTCCTTCCGTCTGGGTCTGATGAAGATCTGACACGAGGGCAGGGCTTGTCGTCATGAGATACCTTGGCGACCAGTGGATCCATGTCCATGTCTGAGGAGTTGTCTGAGTCACTGCCACACCGTGACACATAACCTGGAACATACACCGACATGAAAACAAAAGTGACTTATTATTCACAACCAACTAGTGTTTGACTTTATTGATGTATGGACTATTTTATGACTGTACATTACTGTAAATGTTTCTGCACCTTCCTCAGCAGACACTCGATGCTTCTTGGAGTCATCAATCCAGGGAAAGATGTTGAGGTTGGGGTCAACAAACAGTCGACAGTACCCTGCTATTAGACAGGACATATCTTTGGCTGCAACTGACTCCAATAGCAACGTGATGGGCTTCGTATGAGAGAGGAGACAAGATGGTATGGGATGAGGCAAGGAAAGACAGGTAATGGTACAGACAGTGGAAAAACACTTTAGCTATGGTGATTTTGTATCCATAGGGATCATAATATTGATGAAAAGGCAGTTATTCTTTTCAAGCTGACATCTGCACAGTGTATAGAGGAGGGGGTACACAAAATAATGCAAACAGGTCAGACAGACATTTTAAGTCATTAATCACATTTAAAAACACAGCTACAGTCGTGGGTCATGTTACGTCGAATTATATTTAGCAGTATTCTTAAGCTATTATAAAGGTCTGGCAGTCAGCAGTTCAGAAGCTTCCAGACCTCAAATCTCCTGTGTCAAAACTGCAGAAGCATCAAAAAATGCTAAATTACGTTATTACTCTATGAAATCTATAAAAAAGAATCATAACACATGCTAAATGGAAAAAAAAAACTGCCAACAAAGAGTGAACAAATAATGCAAATTATTGATGTGCAACCTAATATAATCCTGCTTTGTAGCAGTGTTCAGTCTTTGCCTTGTTTATTAGGTGTGTCTTGCAACCAATATAATGTACAGTAATAGTTTCCTGAAAATGGATAATACCTTGAAATTATTATTCCTGTGCCTTTAATGAAAATTGCATTGAACTTGATCAGAAATGTAATAAAACTGAATAGGTTACTTACTTGGCCAGTGAGGTTATAAATTATCCTGACTGATATAGTAATATTTAACCAATAATACAATAGCTCATCACATTTTCAGTAGGGTCATTTCATTTTCATGTAATACTTTTGATAATGATCATATAATGTAATACTATGCTCATTTTCAGTCCAGAGTTCCACATTTTGTGTTAAGAAAAAAGAATGTTATGGGATTATGTATCGGATTTGAAATACAATAATGACAACATGCAGACTTTGAGCCCCACACAGCCATAAGCACGTGGGCAGAAACACAGAGACACCAACATCCTGGTTTTATCGACTGGGTGATGGGCTACCTCCTTGGAAAACCACCATTTCCCTAAACCTTCCCCTTCACTCTTTGCGCCACCGATCTTCAATAATACACTGCCTCAAGACAACAACCATAACCCAGCAAAACAACTATAGGTAACGCTTCAACGCTCAAAAATTATACTAAATGAAGTTTTATAACTAGGTTCGGGAACAAAGACCACGCCCGGAACTCGCCTCATTTCCGCTCAAAACGTATTTAAGCACACCCCATCCGTTCACTCACTCCTTGACTGATTTTCTACATCCCTCCCTCCCAATCCCCTTCTTTCTTCTATCTCTCTCATCCAAATACAGGAACCACTGGGGCTCTCAAAGAGATCGGAGACGGTTCCCCCACTCAGCGTCTCAACACCCACTCCGTTCCTCCTGACCATCCCTCCGAACCCACCCTCCATCCACCTATCCTACCAACCTCTCTCCTTTTCTATCAACCCTCACCCGTCCTTCCCATACCCCATCATCCCTCGACCCTTACCCCATCGTCCTTTCATCCTCCCCATCCCTCGACCCTTTCATTCCCAGTATTCCGCATATGTTCATAATGTGTAATAAAATGTTTCTTATCCCATACAGCCATTGGCGTGGTCTTTGTTAGTGAAAAAACAGTTTTGATGTTATGAGGTTCATCAATTGTGTTGCAAAGTAAGTGTAACCAGCTGGCACAGGCCTTTCCCAGTCCATAGCTCCTGTGCTAGTGGTTTAAACACCAACACCCCACTGAAGCACTGAGCTCCCAGGGACAGCTATGTGCATTGCTAACCGAGGTAATTAGCTAAGCCCTCAAGTTAGCAGCAGTTAACAGCTACTCTGGTGATATGCTACCCTTGTGTGTTTTGAGTAAGCATTCAACAGATGGACAGTTTTTACATGTTGCATCTTTGAATTGATAAACAGATAAGTACATTATGGGTCAAGTTATTACACAATTGGATTTTATTACATTGTCCATCAAGTTGGAAATACATGCTGTACATTATTGGGTGAAACATACACTTACTGTAAACTTTGTATGTGCATATGTATGTGTAAGGATTTTTCAAGATGGTCTTCATTTACATATTTAAGAGATTTATGTAATTTAGAATTTTTTGATGCTTCTTCAGTTTTTTTTTATTTTTAGTTAGGTTAGTTGCATACTTTTTCAGGAAATTCTTACATTATTGGGTGCTCCAGGTATGTGATGTGTGTGTGTTTTCCTGGTCTTACCTTGATGTCCTGCAGGTATATTTTGACCAGGCTGACCTTGTCGGATTCAGGCAGTAGCTCGATGCGTGTGATGCTGGTGAACTCTGTGAGGGTGGACAGGATGCTCAGTTTGTGGTTGACCACCTGACTCACGCCATAGCGCGCCCCCACCAACAACGTCACCATCGACTCCCTGTCCTGGAGCTGAAGGGTGGGGTGCAGGGGGGAGGGCGTTGAACAGACAAAATATTCAAACGTCAATCAACCAAATCTCAGTAAAGAATGAATACAAATTTACAGTAAGCAGTCTGAACCCTACCATCATGGTGGCACTGAAGGATTTCCCTCCAAATGACTTAAGATCACTAAGTTCCTCCAGGTAGTTGATCCGTGCCTGGTCGACTGACAGGCCCTTCTGCTTGGGATCCTGTTGTGATTGGCTCTTCTTCATGTGGTATGCAATGGCCTTCCTCAGATCTTTCTCTCGCATGTTCCTCAACAAGGTGGATGACACAAAGTTCTCGATTCCCCACGTCTTCCTGGAGCAAACACAGAAATAAAGACTGAGAGGGTCTGTTTGTATGCACAACACTGTTAAAGAGCTTAATTGTATTTACAATGTGTGAATTTATAGTACACATGAATGGAATAGTATTCTCTTGATCCCAAACCAATTTTCGATGCAGGCTGCAGAATGACTTTCAAATCGTGAAATGCACCCTTGATGCTCATTTAAAGGACTACAAGACTGCAGTTGTATTGCACAACTTGTGTAACTGTGAGGCTATTTGTCAGGGTGCTGCTTGAGAAACTTGTTGGGTTCATATTCACTACTGTTGCTCCAAAAAGTTCATCATAGTTTAATTCAGTAGATTCAAAATGTGTGCATGTGTCTCACGTGATGATCTTCAAGTTGGTCTTTGGTGATTGTCCAAAACTTGCCAATCTCTCCTGGATGTGCAGAGCAGCCAGTCTCAAGGCGGTGTTACACCTCATCTCTATTGCGAAGCGCTCCTGCAGCACATCATTCACCCCCTAACATGCAG
>OMLP01046345.1:44102-79970 GCA_900302685.1 Spondyliosoma cantharus
ACACACACCCACCCAGACACACACACACACACACACACACACACACACACACACACACACATTCATATTTCATTGGATAAATGTGTTTGTTAAGTTGTTATGATTTGTACAAATTTCAGGCCCGTTTATGGTTTTAAACAACTTGAACTGAACACAAATATAACATAACAGGAGGCATCTTACTTTACAAAGTAACAAGAACTTACTGTTGGAAGATGTTCATATGGGTGAGAAGGAAAAAAGTCAACACTGAGCAGAGAGTTTTTTTTTTCATGCACGCAACATGGTGTATTTACCATGCAGGTTTTGCTTGTTAAGAGACAAAAGCCTTGGTTGCCAGTCACAACAGCGCCTGACATGTTTTCATTTTGTCAATGTGTACTAGTGTGTGTCATCATGGCAGAATGTGGTCCTTGAGACACCTATTGCAGCAGGAACTAACACAGAAGCGTGTTTCGCCAGGTGTTTATATGTTTGTCTGTGGACAGAGTTTTGTCAGAGCGACAGCATAACAGCCATTAAACTTCTCAGTTGTATAGTTGAGATCAAAATGAAGGCCTGTTTCAAAGATGGGCATGCTCCTACCCATGAATACTGAGTACTAATGTAATACTGTACTAATGATTACTGAGTAGTCGTGGATTGGAACAGGAACATGTTGATGGGTGTCGTGGCTGGTGTGATCCCATCACAAGATGAGCTTTCATTCTTCTAATTTACATCACTAAGAAATGGGCAGCACAAGCTGTACTTGTTAAAAATGTTGCTCCTTAATTTGATTCAGAGTCCCCTCAAAGGTAAGGATACTTACAGCTGAACAGCTGATTACATATTTGTTCTAAAACATTACAATTATAAAACAAATTTGAAGGATTAGGTTATGGATAAAATGGAAATCCCAAGATTCTTACAAATGACAGAAATGATTAGTAATATGAGGAGTTGATCTGTGGATCTGAGCTTCATCAGTTCACCTGCTGGTAGAGATACACAAAGGCAGTGGGATCCTCCTGCAGCATGGTCTGGAGGTTTTTGGGCATGAAACAAACACGAAACAGACATCTGTAGTCATGGGCCTCTTTCTTCTGCACCACCTGCAAACACACACGCACGCATGCACGCACGCACGCACGCGCACACACGCACACACGCACACACACACATTGTTTCAAAGCTTTAGTGCTATCACAGGTTAAACACACTTCCAAACAGTGTGTAGATATACAATTTAGAAGTCATGTACAATAATTGTTATTAGTGTTTGTGTGTGTGTGTGTGTGTGTGTGTGTGTGTGTGTATGCGTGTACCTGCTGTATCTTCTCCTCATCATGTAGCAGCAGTAGTTTACTAATGCTGTGCTGCTGCTCCAGCACCAGGGAGAAGTGTTCAATCCGGCTCAGAGAAAGTTTTTCCTTCAGTGTCATCACAATGTCCTGATGCACAGACAAAATTACTTTGTGAGAGACAATATTTTATAACATCGGGGAACAAGTTTGCTGAGGTGAGCTGAGCTGAGGTTTGTAGGTCTCAATGAAGGAAGGGAAAGGCTGAGTCGTTGGCAAATTTAGAGAGCTGATGTACAGGATATCTAATATTGACAAAAACTGAGGAGGTGACTGGATCACATTAGCTGTAGTTTCAAATTAAGTTAAAATTATCCGATAAATTCAATGGATATACTTAAATATGCAGCTTAGTGCAGTCTTGACCCTGCATCACATTAATCCACATTATGGAGTTGTCTCCTTGACAGATTTTTGATCTCTAAGGAAATTAGCATGAAAATAACCTTTATTTTTCGACTTGATTATGAATCACAGAGAACACTTTCATCACATAAACACTTCATGAACCTCAGCATCATCTCAGAACCCCCAAACTCCATTACAATTCATATGTGTCCAGTATGAAGACAACATGAAGTTGGTAATAAATAGAAATGGATATTTATGTGGTCAACTGCATCATTGCATAGTACCTTGACTGTGGTGCTTGGTTCAAATTTAAAGGCCTTGGTCTGCCCGTTCTCCAGATACACCTTCAAAACGTTTGGCAGGAAGAGCAGCGAGTTGCCCTGCAAACCAGACATGAGGTCAGAGGTCAGAAGTGTCAGGTGAAACTGTGCGCATCACAAAACCTGCAGGTTCAAGGGGATTATAACAGCTTGACAGGAAGATACTGCATGAGATAGAGCCAAGCAAAGAATGTAAAGACATTAGAAGGGTGTAATATGGTGGCTTTTTAAATTTATTTTATAGGTCAATAAATCAAATGATGAAATTAAAGCCTGTACAATTAATGTGGTTCCTCTGCAGCTCAGAAAAGAACACAATGTTGAATATTCTTTCAATGATGAAAGCAAAATTCACTGACCTTAGTTTTGAAATGCTTTTCGAGACTAAGGCTGGAATCAAATAACACACCTTGGTTTTTGACAAAGGCTCAATGGACCATGTGACAACTGTAATTCTGTTTGCAGATTCAGGGCCAAATGTAGCACAGATATACAGAATATGTGCAAAGGAAAGTGTAAATGAGGCACATTTCTATCCACTACAAATTGTTTCAATATGATAACTGGCAAAACCAATTCTCCAGTTGGGAGCCATTAAACCACCTCAGAAGAAGAGGACACAAAATTATTCAGAATAATTGAAAGACCATCAGATGAACCTTAAATGATGCAAAAGGAACTGCACAAGGAAATTATGTAAATGTGACATTTCTGTTGGTGTCGTGTATTCATTTTTTACAGTGTCCTATTTGATTTTTTCATTATTTCAGACTCTTCACTATAGCTATATGAACTCTTTCAGCTCACCCAAACATAACAAATTTGAATGTTCTTCCTTTCCACTCATTTAAATTGAAAATGCACACCAAAACAGGTGGATGTTAATAACTCTAATGACAGAGGGTAAGAGTTTAATCAGAATTGAATTGAAGGCTTTTCTCAAACAATTCTGCTTTTACATCCAAAAGTAATTGTAATTTAATTTGCATTACTACAAATGAACAAAGCTAAAGGTTTACACATCATAACATACTTAGACAGGGAGGGAGAGAGAGAGAGAGAGAGAGAGAGAGAGAGAGAGAGGGATTAGCCTTGTCTTATTTTCAGCTCTTCCCACAGAGCATTTCTTCCCATCATTTCCTCTGGCCTGTTTCTGTCGGCCCAGCTTATTCACTGTGGTGAGTCATCTTTCCCTGCTTCATCTCTGTTCGCTTATCATTTTATAAAGTGTTTTTCTGTATTGACACTGTGATGTAATGCAACATTGATGTTGATATGTTTTGAAGATCAAATGGAGAGCTTTCAAATTTTAGACAACCCCTCCCTTGTCACCCTCCCATCTTCCATTTCTCTTTTTTTCTGTTCCTTTTATAGTGGCTAACACCACCCCCCCTCTCTCTATCACTTCTCTGTCTGCCTCTGTCTCTTGTCCTACCCCACTCCTTAATATGATGCTTACTGCCCTGTAATTACAGACATAAGGACTGTAGGATGAGGCAGATATTGATCCGTGTTTTCTCTGTGATTAGTAATGGGCACTCCGGCCTCTCTTTTCCTCACACAGCTAATTTCACATCCGCTGGCAGGGCAGGGTGGGAACCCTGACCAACCAGAGCCAGGCATACCAGTGAATCACTGCACACAGTATGGAATAATACTGACCAATTATAATACATCTTAATACACCGTCCAAAAGTTACATCTGGTTATAAATCTCACTTAAAGCAATGTCTGCTCTATTAACAACTCAATTGGCCAAGATCTAGGAGGCATTGAAGGGGCCCTGTGGAGTTTTCCTATCAACAACAACAAAAATCATTCTGTGTTACTAACCAAAATGCGCTGTATATCCACGAGGTGTAAGAAATGTGTTGCAACTATTTCCTTCCTCATGAAACATTTGTTTACATCTGTGTTAACTAGCTTGCAGTCTTCTTCTATGCCTTTGTGGCAGTTACAGCCTCATTCTAATCAGTGGAATAGTGCCACAACATTCGAATGATTGTGTATCATGTCATGTGTATGTGTGTCCTTTTGGAAGTGCATGAAATAATGAAAAACAGGGACCCAATCACAAAGGAGCTAGCTCCATAGCACCACTAGAAGTCTTAAACTGCAGAAGGAACCTTTACATCACCTTTACAAACCTGGGGATCAAGACCCTCCAATTGGATCCAAAAATGCAATATATCACAAGATTTAAAGGAAGAAGCGATAAAATATGTTGATGTAATGAATTTTTTTCTGTATTTCTTATGAAATGTCTTTTTTTCCACCTCATCGGGCCTCGCAAACTGGGCTCCTTACTGAAATGTCCTTTTGACACCTGACAACAAATGTGTGGGGGCCAGGATGGTCATAAGTAGTTCTTATATATGTGAAATGTAAACAAAAAACGGACAATATCCCATGTATTTTAGATTCTATTTAGACCTGGTATAAACACATACATGATGTATCTGGATATCTTATGTAGATGCAAATGAATGTTAGTGGCACTGACTAAGTTCAAAGACACTTAGCTAGCTATTTTGAGCATGACAGGCAAAATGGTACAGAGGACCTCTTCCTGACAGAGCACAGTTACAAGGTTTGTTGTGACTGAGCAAAATGTGTCTGCTTTCAAATAATCTGAATTAAATGTGCTAAATATCTGTCTGAAAGATACACTGCTAAAATAATTATAAGCAGAATAACTGCATCATGTACTTTCACTCACCTGAGAGTGTCCATTGACTTCCACCTCCTCAGCAAAGTGAACTTTAACAGGGTTGGACCTGAGCTTGGCCCTCTTCTCTGGTGTGATGAATGATGACTTGGGGCCCTGGGAGGAACACAGATCAATAAATCAAGTTGTCACAGTATTTCTTATAATTTAATTAGGACTGAATGTGCTGCAGATGAAGTATAGCGGTACAAGTGAGTGAAATGAAAATATGCAAAACCCTTTTACTTTTGTATCCAAACACATCTAATTATTTAATGGATTGATAATTTATACCCAGTCTTTCTTTGGCAGTATAATATGACAGGTCCAGACTAAAACTAAAAGCAGTTGAAATCACTTTGCCACTTCAATATCACTACTGCCATTAAAGCTCTTAGGCACTGGGTGCATCCATTTTCAAAAATGTATAAACTGTAATCCTTTTCAAAACAGCACACGCTTCCAAATACACGAAGGTCTACATTTAGGAGTTATCCATTATTTATCAATATTAATCCAAAGTACAGGTTCTCAGTACAAAGATATGCACATTACTGTGTTCATTAATACCAAACCAGTTAAAATCGGTGGATAAAAGCATGAAAAATCGAATAAACAAAAAAAAACTGTTAAACAATGCTTTTGTATTTTGTCAGATTATAATAATAATCTTCAGGTTGACAACCCTTTTGATGTTTTGTTACCATCAACAAGCAGTGATGACAGTGATGAATACTTTCTGGGAAATGCTAATAATTCCTTGAAGCTCGATAATGATTTCTTAGAGGAGCTGTGAATCAGATGGTAAAGGTGCTTCCATCAGCAGAGCTGCTGATGAGAATCACTTAGGAGCAGCCATTTATTTACCAATCTATTTCTCCTTAGTGCAAACACATACGTCACCTTCATAGATTAAGGCCCCCCCCCCACACACACACAGTAAAAACACACACACATGGATTGAGTGATGATGAATGATGGTAGAGTGTCTATTTGAGTGTGTGGGGGTTGAAACATGCTGTCACCGTTAACAAAGATGTAGTGGCGGGACCTAGGTGACAGGTCGCTTGTTAGCAATGACGGTCGACCCCAAGCCTCATTGAAATGCTGATTAATTTGTCAGCCTTCTAAAATCCCATGTGTGTAGAGACACTGTACATCTATAGCATGTAAGTATGTGTACACAAACATGCCTGTGTATGTGTTTGTGTTTTACAAGAGGAAACCTCTTTAATCTAAAATGCTGCTGGAATTGAATTGCAATTAGGTATCTATCAGTGTAAATGTGCGTTTCTGCGGTTCTAAATCAAGCAGACTCACCAGCATTGTTCTGAGGACAGTCATTGTCAACGAATCTTGACACTCCCTGAAAAAAAAAGGTAGGGTGAGATTTGATGTGTATATCTTAATTTCAAACAGCTGTTTGTACCAGTACACATGCCTCATGATAATCGTGTGTGTGTGTTGTGTTGTGTTGTGTGTGAATGCAGCTGTTGGTGTGGACCTGATTATTTCAGCAGCTTGCTCCGGGGTCAGGTCATCGACAGCAACGTTATTGATCTTCACAAGCTGGTCGCCTGGGACGAGCCGGCCATCTGCAGGACCACCTGGACACACAAAATGTCCTTGTGTTGTCATGCCTGAGCGTGTTCAAATGGCCTGCATTCATGCTGCGACCGGGATTGATGACAGACAGTAGCCTGTATTCTAGTGATCTCCTTTCATCTCACACTGATGCATAATTTTTCACACAGCAGTCGAAACCTCCCCACTGCAGGGAGAACAGCAGTCTAATCACTGTACACACTATACACTGTGTATCAAACATCTGTATATATCTCTGCTAAATTTAGAATTCTACTGTCTTCCTAACATTACCTTTCTCTTAGTGTCCCTAGATCAGCATCCAACATTAAATGGCTGCTGTTAGCCCTTCTGATAACATTAGTGGCAAAGACTGTAAATGAACATACAGTTCTACACAGTACAACAGCACTGTGTGAAGTTACAGCTGTTTGTAAGTGAAGATGATTTCTTCCACATCCAATGTTCAAAACTCATCCAAATACATTGATGATGCTGTTCGATACAGTGCATATTTGGATTTTTAGAGTCTGTCTTTGAACAACTGATGTCCAAATGAAGACTGAAACACTTTGGGCAACACTTTATAATAAACATTGTTAATAAATGGTAAATGCGTAGTTGATTCAACTTTAGTTAATAGTTATTTCACTGAAATTAAACAATGCAATGACTTATAAACCATTTATTACCCCCACCACGGAGGTTATGCTTTCACTCCTGTCTGTTGGTTAGTTGTCAGCAAATAAGACTGCTTACAAAGCTAACAAGCTAACAGCAGCTACAGTACATTTAGTAGCAGTTAGCACCTACATTAGCTACTGGTATCTGTCAACCAGGAAACTCCATAAACAGCCTTGGTACTGTAACTGGCCCCCTTTGTTGTTCTCGGAGGCCAAATTTGATATTGGATTAGGCTTTTTTTTTAAATAAAGGGGACTGTTGAGCCTTGGTGGAGGTATGCGCTCTTACTGAGTGCCATTCTCGTTATACAATTGTTAATTCTAAAGTAAAAAATGTGGTTTATTATACTTTGGAAATGGTTAATAAATGCTATATAGCAATGTAAATGACCCTTATAAAGCTACAACTGACCTTATAAAAACCTTAACAATCAAAAGATGTCCTCCGATTATGAGGGATAGGGGGCTAAATTCACAGTCCTCGTTCTGTGCAAGGACACAATCCAACGTTTATCTTTAGCAAATATGAGGATTGAGCAGTCTGTGTTTTTCATACAAAACTCCATCTTCACATTACTATCCCTTTACTGCAGCACAGAACCACACAAAGAGTGAATTTTATACAAAAAAGAACAGTCACTTGAATTGACTAAAACTAAACATGGGAAAGAGAATGGTATTGTGTCGGTGAAGAAGAGTTTGACAATATTGCGATGAAGACATGGCAAGGGATCTTGAGTATTAGCTCTAACAACGCTTTAATTGAAAGTTTATATATTTTATTTATACAAAACTTAAAAAGATTATTTATTTTCTTATTTAGAAAGCTACTTTTATTATGCATATTTGATCTACTTCTATATAATTAATATCATGGGATGAAAGGGTCTAATTTTTCTTTTTGTGAACAATCATAGAGGCATGAACAGTATCTTTGGCTGAGTTTTCACCATACAAATGTTGAAAGGCGAGTTGGAATTTGATTTGATCTGAAATGGGCAGTAGAGCAAAAATCATGGCTCTGAACACAGGAAACTTACATGAATTCATGCAGGTATTGTGCACAAAAATAAAAATGGTGTACCCTAATCTACGTGGAATTTTTGTCCACTGTGTCAATAAAAAATTGCATACATATAGACTTTCATCACACTTTTCCTGCCTCTGTAGACCACTCCCTGCTATCACCTCCATATTACAATTATCCACAGCATCCCCAGCATATTTTTCAGGGAACCTTCTAATACTGAGTAATTCAATTGTGGTGGTAATGGTTATCACTTGATGCTACATCCAAACATAGATATAGACAGAAAAAGGTGACGCAGACAGGCTCTGCTTTTAAATGAAGGCCTCATATTTCACTGTCAAGATGCTGCAGCACGTGCCACAGAGACACAGAGAGAGGAAACACAGAGCCAAGCCTTAGTGGGGCCACTGGAGACATGACTGTGTACGCGCATGTGTGTGTGTGAGAATGTGTGTGTGAGTGTTTCAATGCATGTGTGTGTGTGTGTGTGTGTGTGTGTGTCTGTGATCGGTAGAAGCAGATGGTGACAGAGCAGACTTGAGCCAGACAGGAGAGAGCGAGGTAATCTGCCCTCAGACCTCAGGGGGATTCAGATCGTTGTGGCTCTGCAGCTCAGCAGCAAAATGCACTTCAGAGTACAAATACAAGCAGAACACAATACACAGTGTGTACTGAAGTCATTCAATACAGCATGTCCCATACATAGGACCTACTTGGGCTGTCTGCCCAGGTAGATGCAAATCTGAATACAAATTTTTACCTAATTTTCCACCAGCGTTCCTTCATGATCAAAGTGATTAACTGATTAATGATGTCAACTCATGTATGAAGTCAAATGCAAGATAACCTTTGCCAGTAGGTGTTATACCTTGACAAATTTCATCCACAATATCTAAAATACATACATCTGCAATACATGTTCATGGCCTTTTAGAGGAACCTGACCTCTGACTGCACTGCAGCTGTACCTCAGAATGGATGTTTCCAGTGTGGCTTAATTTGCTCGGCACAATACATAAATAAAATCACTCAAAACACAAACTACTTGTGTTTACGTATTCACCTATAATGTTAAATGCCACACTAATCGCTGTACAACCAACTATATCAGTGGTATTGCCCACTTAGTGTGGTGTTTGTCTGAGTGCCGCATCTCATCATGATGAAAACATTCTGATCATTAGGATTTGATTGTGGGGTCAGTTATAATTGACTAATGTACAGTATGTTAACTTGCCACCAGAGAACACTGGTGTTAAATAACCTCTGAAATGAGCCACAACTTAACCGTGATTGTGCATGCACACACTTGCATCATAGGTGTACTTCAAGCCAGCAGCCCTACACCTCTAGCTGGACTGGCTAGTAATGTATTTTACTGTAATATATACATAGTTATTTATTTCTTAATCATTATTTATGTTACAAATATACAAGTTAATCAATAAATAGAATTATTCAAAAAACAATTGTTTACTGTTACTGAATCCATCCATCACACGCCGCGTCACCCACCACCACAAAGAAAAATCTCAACCTGTGGGGAACACTAACTACTGACTATAATATACTAAATATACAGTAAATAATTATCAACTTGTAAGTAAATGTAAAAAAGTTTGTCAGATGTTTTGATTTTTTCAAAAGTTTAAATGTATCTGAAAATACACATTTAACAACAACACAAATCCAACATTTACACAACATATTTGATAGTCTACCCATGATTCCTCCTCATGGAGCAACTGGGGAGCAACTATCCATAACAGAGACCTAGTCAGGTAACTGTACATTACTGAAACATACTAACCAGTTAGCTGTATTTTTTTTCCCCCAAGTGTGCCACAATGGATTGTTTTGTAATTTTTTGAGACTCTAACTTACCCTCCACCTCAGGAAACAAGGATGAAGCTCACTCACCTCACATTAGCCATGCTACAACTGCTGCTGACTTGATGATAAATGGTACTTCAGACCGCCCTACAATCTATTGTGGACCCAGTATAATGTGCAACAGAATGCTATACAATAATGCTTCATCAGTCTATTAGCTAAGGGGTCCTTGGCCTTGGGTCAAATGAAATGTTTATTAGCAATGTACATAAGGCAAGATCAATATTATTGACTAAACACAAAGAAATGGTATTTTCTGAAATGTAAGTGTCACAATTTAGAACAGTACTCTCTACCATGCAAAGAGAGGAGTTGTGTATAAACATTTAGTTTACAACATGTTGTGTACAAACACACTGAAGGCACAGATTGCCAATACAATTTAAGGAATCTCTGAATGATTCACTATGCACACAGCATACAGGTTGGCATCAGCTCTAAAAGGCAGTTAATCCTTAAGTAAGTATGATGGCTGTAAGTAGATCATATTCAGGATTAGTGCTGTGCGATATGGACAAAATTTTATATCTTGATGTAGCTAATTTTATATCCCGATAACGATATATATCCCTTGGGGTTCTGCTTCTGTATCGGCATCTGATGTAACGTTACTAGTAACGTTATTTTCGTCTTCTATTGCGCTCACCTCCATCTCCGCCATGCTGCTTTGCCTCTGTTTACTCCCAAGCGACCAGCGACCAGTGCCGTAAACGAGTCCTTGCGGGTGACGTAAAAATGAATTACATTCGCCTTCATACAATTAACTTGTTTTTAACTCAAAATTTGGATATCCAACGGTCATTCCGACGTTGAGTTGTGTTTTACACGCCGTATTAACTCACAACAGTAGTGTACGTTAACGTTAATCTAGCAACAGTGCTAAACAAGTAGCCTACACGTTAAAATTCCGATATAAACGACAGAGGGTTATATCCTACGGTAGACATTTTTATATCGCACTACGATATATATCGTAATATCGCACAGCTCTACAGTGATAACATCAAAAATTAAACAACTGTATTCTTGGAATTGCACATGCTGGCTCACTGTCATGGCTTACTGGGACACTCGTTGGGGCAAAGCCATCCTTAATGAAATATGTTTCACTTTCACTTGCTTTTCATCCTATTCCATGTCTACAATTCTACCCTGAAAAGGGTTTATTAAAGGAAATCAAAACACTGTTTTTTGCTTTCTCTCCAGATACATCTCTAGTTTTTACTCATTGCCCAGCATACGCTTGGATCGTCCTCGGCTTGTGATGACAGCTTCCTGTCCCAGTACTGTCAGGCCCCTGGAGCGCTTCTGGGTAACATACACCCTGCGGAACAACTTGCAGGACTTCCTGGGTGTCGGTCTCATCTGGAATTCCGATGGTGAGAACAAACTGTGCTATTAATTAGTCTCACTTTCTGCTTTTACTTTATTATTGTGCAAATAGAATTCCACTCACTACATTTCATCCAGTTGAGTTATTGTTGATTTGCTCAAAGGGACTACCGCTCTGTAATGGAGTTTTCATTTCATTCTGTGACATACACTGAATTCCAACTGCTTTTTAAAGAGAGTTTAAAGAAATGTTTCACCTTTGAGCAAAGTTACATACAGGTAGGCTCTGGTATTATCCTGTAATTTTCATTAAAATATCATTTGTAACAATGAGTTAAATTACAGAGGAGCTTGCTTCTTTTTTTCAGATTTAAGATGGTAAGCTTAGCTTAGTAACTGAAATTCAAACATGCCAGCACAATGGGTCCGTCCAACATGATTCTGTAAAGGGACAGATGCTTTAAATCTCTAACCTAATGCTTTTGCATTAAAAGCCCCACTCATTTCCTGGAAGGGTTGATTGACAAACTGAGATAGAAACAGTAGAAGTGAAGCATAAGTGAAGTTGCATACTTGTTTAGTATAAGTAAGAAGTCGCTAAAACACAACTATTAGAAAAGCTCTGTATGCCGTCTTTAAGCAAACCTTCTTTGAGTCAATAAGCTTTCTATAGATACACTTTCTCATCCTTTCTCCTACATGTATTTGTTACCTGCTCTTCTCTGCCAACTGGTTCCTGCATCTATCTACCCATCTCTCCATCAGCTCATAGAGGAGGTCAGCAGGACACAGGGAAGGGGTCGGTGGTCTGCCAGTCTCCCTTCAATCGACTCGGACAGTGTAGGAAGGGCTCATCCATCTCTTTCACCGTGGCCTTCCAGATCCTTACGACTGGACTCTTTGAGGTACTAAATACAATAATGTGTATGGGTGCCAGGGAAGTCCCTGCTTCCCTTCTGTCTTGTCTAGTCTTGTCGTACAATTGTACATTAGTTTCACATTATTCATTGTGGTGATTATTTTATTTTTTAACACTGCTACATTCAGTGTTACTAACAGTGCTCTCCCATCTTATCCATCCCTTTCTTGCTCCATGATAACCTCAGTTGAGCCAGCATATGAAACTGAAGCTCCAGTTCACAGCCTCTGTGCCAACTCCTCCTCCTCCTCCACCATCATCTAGCCCTACAACCCTGCTGGAGAGACGCAGCCCAAGCCAATCTCAGAGTTTCTACCAGCAGCACCCGTCCAGGTCTCACCATGTTAGGTAGGGAGGATCAGTGTGTAGCAACATGCTGTTTCCCATCTCTTTGCTGAAAATGTATGAGGAACACAAGTGTTGAGTGGGACAGATCGAATGTACCTTGTCATTCATTTAGCATCTGAAAAAGCATTTATGAGTCACTAAATCTCTGTTCCTGAGAGATTAGACTCCACTCACCCTAACCCAAAAATTGATGTCGCTGTTTTGTATGTGATGCAATTGTAAGATCTAATTGTTCAGTTACAAACGCACACAAACGTCATGCAGAACCTACGCGTTCTATCAAAAATACTGTGTCTTTGACTCGCTGTCTCTGCTGACTCTAGGTCGAGCAGTGCGATGGAGTGTCAAGCCGTCACCCCTCCTTTAGGATCTCCAATGGGCAGCACCAGCTACCCTCTGCCTGACAGCATCATTTCCCTTGAAAAAATAGCCAAGAGAGAGTGTAAGGTCTTCGTGCAAGACACCAATCCAAGAAGGACACAGCAGGTAAGAAAAGAGCTTTAATACTTTTACATGTGAGCTCTTAATGATTACGTGGCCTATTCCAAATAACATTCCTTTTTTATCTAGCTGTAAAGTCAGAGTGGTCATTCTTTAAATTGAGTGAGTCTAGGATCAAAATGTTTCTTGTTTCGGTTTGTCAAAGCATGGACCAAAAAACTCTCTTCTCGGAACAATTGCAGTATTCCTTTGAAAGATCTGGCGAATGTGCTTGTCGTGACATTTTATATCTGTTCAAGACCATCCAACATCAGTATAGGTTGTAACGCGTTATTCTCACCATAGATTAGCTAGTTTTTCACAAGTCGGATCATTCAACTCGAAAGAGCAGGAGTTGAAGAAATCACTTCACTGTAAAGGAACTGTGTACATAAACTGTTCATAAGACACCATATTGCCAGAGTCATTAAAGAGATTGTAAATCTCCGGAACCATTTATGAAAGAATAAAGCTTTGTTCCTGAAAAACGTGTGACAGTTGTTCCAGAGGAAGGCTGTGTGGGGTGAGGGTTAGCTTCCAAGCTAAAAGGGCTGGCTGATTACATTTTGAGAATATGATTGGTAATCTATTAGGCAAAAAAATGACATGACATGTACTTAGAGCAACTGCTACTTTATAGTAGGCTAGTAACTTTGTACACAAAAAGTGCAGTAGGTTGAAGAAACCAACAGTAACAACGTACACTGGTACAATTCTGGTAAAGATTCTTAACGAAAACTTGTCAAAGCATGTTTTAAGCAAATCTTAACCCTGTTCTCTCCCTTCAGATGAACTGGAAAGGGGCTTTTATGTGTGATCCCTCTGACTAGCCGCCAGAGCCTCATCCTGATGGAGACATTTAGAGAGAAACAATGTGCTGCAGGAATCAGGCCTGGATGGAGTGATAGACAGAGGACCAGAGAGCAATGGAATCATACATTGACAGATTGACAGCGGAAGGTTATGGAGTGATGGTGCAGGGCAGAGATAATGACAGAATGGAAGGCAACAGTTCTTCATTTCACTGTTTTATCACATCCACGCTCCTTCATTCAATTGCCTCCATTCCTTTGAATCAACATCCTGGGTTTAACGCCATCAGAGTTTTTCATAGCCCCCCCCCCCACACACACGCATTTACACATTTTTTGACCCTTCTTCAAGTCTTTGTTCAACGTTACTAAGTGTATTATTTGTATTGCCTTCCTATGCCTGGTGGATTTTGTAAACAGTTCTATTTATTAGAGTACATTTACGCAAATTTGAAGGAATCGGCATTGACTGTTATTCGTTTTTATGGCAGCTCTCGTTTTTGTATAGGGCGTCATTGGAAAACCCCAGATTGCCTTCTTGTGTCAGGCCTTGGAGCAAAAATAAAACTGGAGGGATCCAGGAGTAGTGTTTTGTAAAATAAATTTGTTTGGCAAAAGTAAAGCCTAGCCTTGGTTATATTAATATTGATAATCTTTTAGGTTAAAATGTAAATGTATATGCTTTTTTTTAACTGCAGAACATTCTGGTGGGAAGTGAATTACAAAGGAAAAAGAATATATTTCAACTAAGAATTTGGATGTGAGTGTGAACCAGGTGAGGACAGTCTTTACACTGGCTAATTAATTTAAATCTAATTATTGTGATGCCGTCTATTTATTGTTGATGTTGGATTGTTAATTTTTCTGTTCTGTACAATTTAGATTTTTAGTCACATACTGTCCATGCTCTTATAAGTGCAGCAGTGTACAAACACCATTTACAGTGTAGTCCCCTCATTTCAGTGTCCTGTAGCTCAAAGCCCAGCTGCGTATCATAAATAACAGCTGCCAGTGACATACATCTATAACATGAGCCCGGTCCAGCTGTTAGTAGAGGTGGTTGTTGGAATTATGCTGCACAGAGACAGTTGTTGTGTTGACGTGCAGTTTTCTAAAATCCACCCTTCCCCCTTTTATCACAGTGAAAGAGACAACAAAAACATTAACATTTTAAGAAAAGAAAATATCCCTGGCAGCTACCAAGCCTTCCCAGGTCCTCACTTATTACCAGTTGTTAAAGAGGAGCAAACCATCAGTTGAAACTGTGAAAAGTGTGGACGGATGAAGCAACAGCAGCAGCCCTACCGAACTGTTTTGAGTGCACAGACTGGCAAATGTTCAGTTTTGAGGAATGTACATCTCCAGTGACATCATGGGCTCTATCTCACCTGGTGCAAGGCGTTTCATTTTTATTGCTCGTTTCAGACCGACCGCAGTTGTCCTTTTCTCGCCCAGCACCCACGTTGTGTAGATAGCAAATGTACCTGCGCCCCCACCTGTGCGGTCAAGTGCACTGTTGGAGGATCACTATCTTGAGACGGCGGAAAGCACCAGCGCCATAGACCAACAAAAAGCTGGTTCAAAGTCAGCTTAAAGGCCTGATATTTGCTCCTCCTACACAGGCAGGTTCACACCATACATACTGAACACAGTATTGTTGCTGCAGCAAGCTGTAGCAGTCCCATTGTTTGTTTGAGCCATCTTTCTTTGTTTTGGGTCGATTTTCCAAAATCCTTGATTGCGGGGGATTCACCTGTGCTCAGGGTCGTGGAGACTGACTCCTGATTGAGGAGTGGAAACAGCTTGGGGCATTTCCCTCCCAGCCAATCACGGTGTGATGACACCCTTTTTTGTGAAGGCTTAAAAGAGGTGGAGAATGGCGCACGGGTGGCTCTCGCCCTCGTTCCGAATCCGTCCCTGACCCATCGAGAACCTCATTCCTCTTAGACTGCCAGCCAGAAACTCTGCTCTGCTTAGTCCCTGTAGGGTTTTCTTGGCTGCCCACATCTTTCTAGTGAGGAAACTGTGTTTATTTGGGAACCCTTTAAAATCCAAGCTCCTATACACCTTCAGTTTGACTTTTTATTTCCCTGGGGCTTGTAGGAGGCATTTGTTTGTTATTTCTTGTCCAATTAGTGGACATTGGGCGTTCCCCCTTAGATTTTTTTATGTTTTTTGTTTCTATTTTTATGTTGGGCTGGCCTGTAAGCAATTTACTCACAGTACAGCCGCAAAGTATTATGGCAAATTCAGTCAGCAGAACTAAAAGCTGTAATTATAAACTCTCCAAAGGAACTTTTATCTTCTAAAGTATTTTCCGGACAGCTGCTTCACACCAAACTATTTTACTGTATGACTCTGGACTGTGTGTGTGACCTTTCAATGAGCAGAAGAGCACAGATCATTATTCAACATGAAATACTAACCGATCCTGTCGGCGAGTCAGGAGTTTTAAATATTCAAGGATGTGTATCAGCTGTTTCTTGTGTGCAAATTTGCATGTTAATGTAGAGATACGCATATCATTCCTGCTGCTGGAGGATCAATGCAGGTAATGTCATTAATACTTTCGACGCTAAGGGCGTATTTCACTCCTCTCATCCCTTAAGTGTTCTATCGCTCAGGTGGTTTTCAAACCAGTGAACTGCTTTGGTTGACAACCCTATGCTAACCAGCCTCTGTAATAAAAGAATGGTCAATTGTATCAAAGGTCTTTGATCTGGTCTAAAAATAATGCAGCACAGTGAAAACCTTCATAGAAGCAGTGACAGTACTATTTTTTTGTTTGTTTTTTTCTCAAACCAGGCTGTAAATTATTTAAAATGCCATGTCTTGATAAGAAGTATTTTAATTGGTTGCGTATAAGCCCTTCTAACCCCTAATTAAAACAAAGTTTAGATATGGGCCTATAATTGTTGATATTAGCGGGACCTCCACCCTGCAATTTTCTATAGTCAAGGCTCAGCAATATACTTGGCAACAATTTGTAAAAAATAGGAGTCTGAATCATCAGGACCAACTGATTTCTTGCTGTTTATCCTTTTAAGAGCATCATGTACTTCATTTTTGTCTATAGGAACAACATCAAAATCAAAAGGCACGTTTTCCTTCGACAAAGAAAAATCTCGAGTCATTTCTTGTCCTTTTCTGCAGCCAAACAATAAACTGGAAGATTTGAAATGCTCATTAAGGTATTTTGTCTGTAATCATTTCATTATTCAACTTTAATAGGTGTGGACTCCTGCTCTTTCTGGTGCCTGAAGACATCAACTTCAAGATGTTCCAACATTTTTCAGGGTTATTTAAACTGTTGCACATTTCTTTGACATAAAAACCTGCTTTACATAGTATTGGGAAAATACATTTATTTCTTAGATACCTATATGTATCAAATCCAAGTTACTTTTAGATTCTCTTGCAGTTGCCCAAAAAAGATGTTTGCTCTGATACTACTGCACAAAAAGGGCTGTGTGGATGGGGCAAGTGACTTTTAGAAGTTTTAGAAAAATTTACAGTGGATTGTGTCCTGACGGTTCATCTTCCTGCCTGGTTCGTGTCAATGGCAGGCAAAATAGTGTGTAAAAATAAAAGTAAGACTTGGGAGGGATGGGATAAAAATGAATTAAATCAAAAGCAGCACATTTGTTAAGCTGCAGTAAACGGCTGGTAAAATCTTTTTCAATTTACCAGCCACTGGAAGATCAACCGACTGGTTAAGTTTCAACCCTGACTAATGTTTTTTTAGAAGAATCTGTTATCTGATTAAGTTTATTACTTGACAGCTTATCATTTTAACCAATATTAATGGACAAAAGCCAAATAACAATTCAATCAGGTCGGTTTAATTTGATCGAGGCATCAAGAATAAGAAAAAAACATTTACAGACAGTGCACAATAGGAAGGTTACAGAAATGTTATGTTGAGTGTTATGTGCAATAAGACTGCATTGCGATGTTTATGTGGTTACCAATGCCATGAGCTGTGCTGTAGTATCTCCCAGTGGAGTCTACACACTGTACGGTGGATGTGGTGATGGGTTGTATCGATGCAATCCAAGTTTTTCAAGTACTTTGAAAAACTTTTCTAAACATCGTTTCATGTCATGAATATTTAATCGGCAAAAGACGTGAAAAAACGGCATGGAAAACGTTACACAGTTACAAAAAAAAAAACATTCTTTACAACACGAGATAGACTCATCCATCTCTATGTCTCACTGTACATATCACTGTTATTTTAAATTAAATGTATTCTAAATGTACAAAGAGAATGCAGATAAAAAAAAAATCATATGCTAAATAGTTGTAAGAGATTGAAATGGCATCATTACATCAGCAGCTGAAGAACATGTTACACAGGCTTTAAGTTAAAGATGAATTAACTGAATAATTTAAATTTTGAAGTTTTCTGCTGGTACTGGTCATGTGGGGTACGCGCATTTCTGTGCAGGATTTCAAGGTAAGTGTGGCTAAAAATCGTTATCTGTAACTGCGACGCATCTGTGATGGTTAGTTAAGCAAAATTAAACACACTTTCAAACATATTGTGTAAACATCCAAGTAAAAGTACGTTATCAAATGCATAAGTTAAGAAGACAAAATACAGGGATAGGAATGTATAGGACTCACAATCACAACACGAAAATTATTTATTAAAGTTTTAATTTTCTTCGGAGGCATGTTGAGTGAGCTTCAAACGGATTGTGCAAGATTCAGCAGGCGGTTATTTCATCCGGGTAAACACTTGTCATTACATAGAAGACACGTTGTCATTTATTTGGTCTTCCATGTTTGTATATGGTATACCTGGAAGAGGGAAAAAAAAAGGATGGATTAGGATACAACTGGAAGAAATGTATAATTGATCAGCTGTGATACTGATATAAAATAGGAAATTGATCTACAGGCGTTCAACACAAATGGATACTAATGCCCCTGTCACACTGGACGAAAAAAACACCCACTAACGTCTGGCTTTTGTCTTTAATGTGAAGGTGTATAATCAGCATTCACTCCCACGTCAGATGACTCTGCAGTAGGCCTAGTCAAGGTTGTTTATTGGCAACAGCTCCGATTGGCTGTGATGGAAACACAACACCCGGGTGGTCAAACTAATTATACTCCCTTGCCAGGCAGGATGAAGTTAGGGTTTTTTAAATCCACCTCCATTCATACAGCCCTCAAATACTGGGTTTGTAAGAAAGACTAAATTTAAAAGATTTGAAAAAAAGCATCCACCAACACATTGCAAGTGAGATACGTGTCAGTACACAAGCCTTGCCAGCTCCCTGATCGGTACTGCACACGGGCAGCTCTCAACAGAGATGAGAAAGACGCAAGATGTATCCCTCAGTTCCCCCCTTCCATCTTATTCAGAATGTTTTTGATCAACACACACGCATAGATGACTAAATTAACTTTCCCCCAAGCAGATTTGATTTTAATTGTGTAATAGGTAACAATAATCAAATTCTTACTCCAATTTAATCAGTGCTCTCACAAATAGATATATAACCTTGTGCTTGAATGAGTCATAGCTGGTTACACTTTACTCATGAATTACAAAGCAGTTTAACTTCACATATAGGTATTACGTATGTAACTTTCATCTCTGGCCTCATATAATCTCCCCATAATATTGCAGATAGTAGCATACAGTATGTTGAAAACCATTAAAAAAGCTTTCCCATCTGAGCCCCTTGTGTACCCACCACTTTTTCAACACAAAGTGATGCCCCTGCTACCACCTCCTGGATTTTAAGTTGTTTTGTAGTTATCGAAAGTTAACCAAAGTGACAGGTTTTTCATTCTTGGCCCATACTTTACCCTTACACCACGTGTAATCAGCAGTTCTTCAACCAAGTTGAATTAAACTGGTACTGCGGGTCCAGTTTTAATTCTATTTAGTTTCATGAGAAGCAGTTTTAAATAAAGTTTTATATAATGATAAGCACAGAAACAGATGTCGACAGAGAAAAAAAATAAAAAAGCGATGTATTCATTGTGAGCAACAGTTTGAGGGAGCTGATCAAATTAAACATATTTCTCCATCAACAATAATGACATTTCTTACCTGTTGACTTCATACTCATTTTTCTCTCCTCTTTCTTCGTTTTCCTGAGAAAAGAAAGAACCTAGGTGAGAGACTCAAACATGAATATTATATCGATTATGTCCCTTCTTTGTGCTGATACAGAAAGCTCCTAGAAAAATTCCCCAAAAAGTTTAATGAAGAAGTGGCCACTCAAGACATCGAGGTCGGAAAACACATGTGAATGCCGGGCGTGTAAATGATGGGCTCAAAGCTGTCCACCCGTGGTCGGATCACTCAGGATGGACGCTAATGCCAATTGTGAACAGCTGCATACCGCTGGTACATACGCACTCCTACGCGCAATTGACAGCTGAGACTTACTTGTCCTTTTGTCTGCAAACACACACAATGGTGGTCACGATGATAATGATGGCGACAACCACTACGACCAGGACGACGATCAGGATAATCCACTTGGTTTCTGAAATAAAGAGAAATAAAAAGTTAAAACAGAAGTTTGCCTCTTAATAGAAGCCCAATATCAGAAAAGACAGATAAAATCTACAGTATGATTATATGTTGTTTTGAGTACTTCTTAAATTGACTCATGTAAATGCCCTCTCCACTGTCTTTTCCTCTTATTGTCACTATTATATACTATGATCCTAATATAATATCATTTATATGCTGTGCTGTATAGCTGGACTACACTGTACCACTATAATTTACCTTATACTGTGCTTTATATGCCACACTATGAATACTGTGTTACGTATACTATATTTTATGCGCGTATATGCAGATTGTTGTACTGAGTATAGAGATGACTGCTGTTTGGTGGAGGTTTGCACTCTACTGTATGCCATTCTAAATTTTTTCACGTACTTCTATTTAAAAAAAAAAAAAAAAAAATTCTCCACGTATCTGTACTTATTTCTGTCCTTGTGATGTTGCAACACCTGATTGTCCGCTCGGGGGATCAATAAAGGCTAATATTACCTTAGTTTGTAAATTGCATCAGTGGAGGAAATATGCAAGCTTTTTCATTTATTGCCCGAAAGAGTGAAACAGAAGTTTGAACAGGCCTTACCCAGTCCTCCACCTGGTGGTATCTCCGGCTCCACCACTTCCACCTCGCAGGTTGTGCCCTCGAAGCCCTCTGTACACTGACAGGTGAACGTGTTGTTGCTGGCCTCTTTACATGTTCCCCCATTTAGACAGGGGTAACTGAGACAGGGACTCGCTGCAACACAAAAACAGGACATTACTAAGCTTTTCGACAGTTTTTCCTTCACAATGATCGATTAAATAATGTGTGTATATCTGCCAATATATCGATGTCGTCATTTTTTACTCCCTAATATTGGAATTGGCCCCAAAAACATATGTTGGGAAATAAGGCACAGATTTTGCCATTAAATATGATTATGGAGATCCCCCCAATAGAAAACACAAACACACACCTCTGTAGCAGTCACGTTTTAAGTCGTAGATGGTGCAGACGTAACCGTCCTCGCAGGTCTTGGGTTGGCACGCAGCGCCGGTGGTGGTGCATTCACAGGACTGGGAACAGTCCTCAGTCACAAATTTCTCTTTCAGCTGCAGGTTGCAGATAAGAGGGATGAGAGGAAGGATGGCATGGGATGACATCATCAAACCAATTTACACACATTCGCTGCCGTAACTGTTACACAAGAGCTCTTACGGGGTAGTATCTGTTGAGGAAGGTGCAGCCACACTGGGTGTACGGCACACAGATGCCCTCACTCATGACAAAGCCTGCGGCACACTGGCATCCCTCCGAACAGTGGGTGGTGTCACACTCAGAGGGTGCTGACAGATCAGCACAAGAGGCAGGGCAAGGTGACATGCAGGAGGAATAGGTGCTGTTGGCGTCACAGGAGAGAGCTAGGAGCAAGGGAGTAGACGGTCTGATTAGAATAATGTCTGATAATTGGCACTTTTAGAGTTTAGTCAGCTACCGAAATCTACATAGAACGAACATCATGTTCCAACTGCCAATTACACTCTTGTAGGCACCAAACCTTTGTATTCAAGGAATGGGCCCCATACTTCATGAAATAGATTATACCTCCCGGCCATTCTATAATAAACCTGCTCCTTAACTCCTTTATACGTTCCTTTAATAGTGGATAGAGGGGGAGATTTCCAGTGGCGTATACTTATCCTATACCTCATTACCAAAAAACATAGAAATCTAGACCACTTCTCCCAAACAGTCACCTTAGGTGTACTGCAGCTCTGGAAGTCTCTCTCCCCACTTCACACGAGTGAGTTTTTGTGTGTTTTCAGTATCTTACCACAGCCCAGCTGCTGCCGCCACGATCCCAGTTTGACTCCTGCCTCCTGACAGGCTACAGCATAGACTTCATAACTGGCACAGCGCATCTCTGCATTGCCCTGCTCAGCACACAGGTCAAACACACAGTCACTGAGACACACACACACGCACGCACGCACGCACGCACACACGCACACACACACACACACACACACACACATTTCAGAAGCCATTACTTTAACAAACAATTATTTCCTACAGACCCTTATCCTAAACACTACTTCCCTAACTATTTTTGTACCAGCATGAGTGATACACACACACACACGCACACAGACTGAGCATAAGCAAAGACTGCTAACTCACATTTAGAGCGGTGTAAAAAGGGTAACGTGTTGTATTCTGCACATGTCAGCATTCTCAGACTACTCACTCATGGTAAGTTTGAGGCGGCAGCGTCTCGTGACAGGCTGCAAACGGGCCATTGGAATCAGACAGAGCTCCGCATTGAGACACGCTGTTGTAGTCATCGAGCTGGGACTGAGAGCAGTCCGATGTCTCGAATCCTGAATCCGGATCAGTGTCCACCTCTCGTCTAAAGAAAGAAGACAGAAACGATGCAAAGAGACAGAGAGAACAGATCTTTGTTAATGTTGCTGTGTCTATACTCAGGTCAAGGCAGTGTACTAATGATGGCGAAGTAAGTCAGTCCAGTTTGGTCCAGACCATACAACTCCAGTCCAAGACTCGATAAATGCAAACCTGATTGAAATGAAAAAACGTCTGACCACACAGTTTGCTCCTCTTCAATAAATCAAATCAAATAAATTGTATTTATCTAGCCCAAAATCACAATCACAGTGCCTCAGTGGGCTTTAAAAACTGTACAGTGAACGGCATTCTTTGTCCTTCTTTGACCCTCGATTCTAATGAGGAAAAAAACATGCCAATATGAGAGATAAAAGCTGGTGGGCACACAACCACCCAGCGCGTTGTGGTGGAGAACAATGAGGATACTGTGTGAAGAACATAGCAGGAGTCTCTCAGCAGCAGCTTGGCAAATTACGCTGCACACTAGGCTCCTGTGAGATAGAGGCTAAATTGTGGTGTTGGTCTTATCAATCATAGTAATCCTCTATTGTGCGAAAACGTGGGCAGTATGCCTTAGAGTAGGTCCTACATAATATAGTTGTCTGGTTGTATGGTGGCACTATGTTAATCGCCTCTGTCACTTGTGTCAGTTTGTTGGTTGTTGGGTTTATCACCAGGATTACACGAAAACAACTGAACAGATTGCCACCAAACTTGGATGGAGAATGGGTCTATTGTTTACATCAATGATTTCCGCGTTCTTTCTGCTTCTTACATGTTTGTAAATAAATATGTTTGTAAATGTGTCTACCTTTGTCTGATCTCCCTATTTGAGTTGGGCTGTGACAATGGTATCCAAGATAAAGCCCTAAAACCCTAGGTAAAATACTTAGAAATCCATGATCACTTATTTGTTTTTACTAAAGCTTTCAGACGTAGGTGTGAAATTGCTCAAATCATAATTAAAGAAAGTGGTTATTATGTCTATTTCGCAAAAGACGAAGATCATGGCTTGAAGAAGGCTTTGGGATGTGATCGAAAGGTCCGGAAAAGGGTGTTAAGTAAAGCCTAGCGTTAGGAATATGCTACAACTCATAGGTCTTTCCAAGGACAGGGATGGATCTCGTCACTCTAACCCTAATGTTTATAAACAGACTCAGCTCTCGACCAATGTCATACTCGGTAGAACCTGTATTTACAGTTACAGCAGTATCGGTTGTGGTTCTACCTGTGGATGTGGACTGTGTGAGGATGGTTGAAGATCTTCGGTCCGTCAGCGTGTCGGCCATCAACCCTCCAACTGTCTCCAAATGCCTGCAGGTCCCTGATGACTGTCCCGTCTGGCTTCATGTACTCATTGCTGGTGCGGCCGTCATAGTTTCCACACAGCCCTCTGACTGAATCCTTATAGGTGCTGGGCAGTATGATTTCTAATACAGACAGAAAGACAGAGGAGGGAAATGAATGCATATTCAAACAAGCCAAAAAAGGGGATCAACGAGTGAGGATGGATGGTTTTTCTTTCACCTCCACGACTCTTGCCATCAAAGCGTACAGTGAGTCCAAAGTCAGTGGCGAGCTGGACATGCTTGGAGTTCATCGTGATGGTCAAACCATCAACTGGACTGAGAGGAGGGGCAACACGCTCCCCGTTCACCTAGAGGAGTTACAATACGATTGCAGCGTGTCATTTTTACTAGAAAAAACAGACCCAAATTAAATAGCGTTTTCCATCAGCAAAAACAACCACTGACCAGGACAGTCTTCTTCTGCAGGAAGCGAACTTCAACACCGTAAACCTCGATGTACATCTGATCAAGGAAAGACACCCTCTTGTTGCCCCCACGTCTGATGTTCTTTCCCTTCACCACCAGGGGCGACATGGAGCCCTGCTGAAGGTGGTAAGTGGTCAGGATGTAGGTGTATGGACCCTGGAAGTGATGGGTGAAACCATCAAATGTTCGGTAGTGAGGGTCCCCAGAGATGCTGCACTTGTTGAACTCTGAAAAGGATGATAAAATAAATAAAAGGGTCAAAATAACCAAAACAATAGAAAATCTACTCTACAGGGTAGTTACTTGTAATAATTCTTTTCTGTGATGTCTTGTACTCTCCAACATTTACTAAATGTTTAAGGTTTTAAAGTCTCTTCATGAAGCCGTTCATAGCGGTGGACTTACTCGTGGGTTTGCAGGACAGTTCTCCATCATTGTCCAGGGCACACACTGAGTTGGAATTACAGGTGTGGTCCTTACATGTGATTACGCCACCAACGTTACAGTTACACAACTCAGCACATTTGTCTGTCAGCCATGAGTCTCCCATCTACACACACACACACACACACACACACACGTGAAAACAGGCTTATGTTGCATACATTACATTTTCTAAAGTACTAATGTAAGTAATGGGTGCTTCTGAGACATAATCACAGGCTACAATTTCCCGCTGCAGCAATAATTTAAACAATGTACCTTCATTTTGTGACATTTTTAAAAAATGTGCTTATATTTTACTGAACTGTAATAACTATCTAGTAAATTAAATTAAGCAGGTGAGCGGAATATGAAAGAAATGTGAACAGGGAACAAAATTCCACATATACAGAAAGGTCTATGGATACGATACCACTGAAAAGCTGAGAAACGTAACAACTTAACAAGAGTTTTTAAAGCACAAGGAAAGGATATAAGATAAGATTAGCGGTTCAAAAGCTATTCAACGCTTTAAAACAACAGCTATTTTATCCAGCAGCGGCTGTTTGGGTCTTTAAGGGTTAAATTGAAAATCTTCTTTCCAGGATTCTTTTTTATTCTTTTCTATAATTAGCAAAGAATTTTACTGTTCTTCCCAAATTTTCATTTTGAGAAGCCTCAGTGGGTGCTCTACTGGCGCCTTTCATGCTTGCAGATGTTCTATGACACCACACCCATGAGCCAGCAGCAGCATGGACTTTGCTTCACTCACGTCATGGTACTCTCCATCTGGGTCCGAGCAGCCGCACTTGTCGAGACGAACGCAGTTGTTGTCGCTGAGGACGTAGCCGGCGTCGCACTGGCAGCCCTCCACGCAAGTGGTTGAAGGGAGGTGGCAGAAGATGGGGAAGAGGTCGGAACATGTGGCGGGGCAGGGGCTCGTGCAGTCAGAGTAGTGGCTGTTTGGAGGGCAGGGCAGGGCTGCAGGGGGAGAAGAATAAAGCATGAGAGACAAAAACTACAACCTCTTCTTCTTTTCAACTGTCAACCAGAGTAACTGTGACTTACGGCAGAAGGTGTTGTTCCTCCAGCTGATGGTGACTCCGGCACTCTGACAGGCCTGAGCGTAGGCCTCCACGTTGTCACAGAGCGTCGCCTGCATGCCATCGTACTCGCACATGTCATAGATGCAGTTACCCAGGAAAGCCTCAGGGGGCAGCAGAGAGTGGCAGGGCTTGAAGCGGTCGGAGAGGATGATTTCCGCACACTGGGCCTCGAACTGCTTCTCTTCTTCTGCGGTGCAGTCGGGGTGGATGTCTGGACGAGTGTCTGGCTGACAGCTAAAGAGGAGAGCGTTTAAATAAATATACATTTTCAACAAAAAATCGGGCTTCGAACAGCCAGCCACAAATTCTCTATTGGATCGAGGTCTGTCGAGGAAAATGGAAGGGACGAAATGGACAATCAACAGGAGTCTGATGGACATTACCGCTTTGTTGCTGCTGTTAGCATTCACCCCAATTTTAAAAAATGCACCACAGAATTATTTCCTTTTTTTTATGTACAGTAAATATATTTATATGTTTGTAGCTTAATTTATTCAAAACAATTACTACTAAGAAATTGCACTTGTGAAAGAGAAATCCAATAAGAAATAAGAAAGTTATTGTAAGCTGAACACTGGGTTTTATAAGATAGTCATCACACTATCCAGATAATCATAGGGATGTGTAAAGGCGGTAACCCACTGACCCAGGATCACTGTCTCCCTCAGATTTCCAGCTGTTGCCCAGTTCAATTGCATCCTTGGCTGGTTTCTTGTTAGGCATCATGTTGTCATCAGAGGAGTTGTGGTTGTAGTTTCCACACATGCCACACAGCTGGAAGGAGGGAGGTGGCACATGGTTTTTACAGTGTCATACACGCGGCACTTGAACAAGGTTCAATCTTGTTGCATCAGAATTAGGTAAGAAGTAACACATTTGAAATTCTAATTACATTTGGAATAAAAGATATGACGCAAGTGTTTGTCTTTGAGCGTCTGACATGATCCCGAGACTCTCCTGTTTCATACCTTGCTGAAGTATTCTCCGGGAACAGTGATCTCCAGGTGATGAACTCCGTCAAACTTCACCTGCAAACCGAAGTTTGTGTCCAGCAGGCTGTAAGTTCCACTTGTTATAACCTTGCCTCCGGCAAAGTCAACTGGAGTTCGTACCCGCCGTCCATTCAGCTAAGACGAGACAGACAGAACACAGTCAGTCACTGATCATTTCACTGTGTGCTGTAACCAATATCTATTCAATCTGAAAGAAGTAAAAATGTTCCTCACCAGAACTCTGCGGCTCTTTTGCAGTTCGACCACATTGTCTTTAGGCAGGAAGACTTTCACAGAGCGAACATAGGACGCCTCTGGTTGACCACGCTCCTCATTTTTAGCAACTATCTTGAAGGGAGTTACCTTTGTGGTGTCACACACCTAGGGGATTCAGAAAAAGAATTTGAAACAATTTGGTTTTATTTTTGTATGTTCTGGATAGCTTAAGAAGAAGATACACTGCCGGTGGCACAAATGAAGTTGAATGAAGTTCAAAGAGAAAATGTGTAATACAGTTTAAATTCATCCCATACCTCCACCAGAGTGTAAGTGCAGGTGCCCATGAACGTGTGCATCACACCGTCAAAGGTGTAGTAGTGTGGATCTCCAGCCACATGACAAACTCCTTTACCTGAGGAGGGAGAGGAGGCTCAGTGAAATAAAGCAATGTGTTTGATTATTTATTTTACGGATTGTTATTACGGATGTTATTTTTATAACAACTCCAATTAGAATAAACCCAAATTATTCTTTGATCTGGATGTACTGTATGATAGAAAACAACTGTATCATGATTATTCTTAATGTTAACACAACTTCACATATTAAGAGTCTTGTTGTTAAGATTACCTGTAGAGTGGCAATCCAGTACTCCTTCCACAACCTTACACTCCTGTGCAGGGCTGCACTGCCAGGGCTCACAGGTGACGTTGTTGTTGCGGTTACACATGCAACGGTGTGAGCAGTCCTTCTCAGTGAACCAAGTGTCTCCCACCTACGTACACACACAGGGACACACGAAAAGTGCACACACACAAAAAAAGTTCAGTGCGTGTTCAAAGATATTTCTTTATAAGCTATTCAAAGAAAAGTGAAAACCGTTCCATCTGAGAATTCTGCCTGAGCACACTTACCGGCCGGTAGTTTCCGTCTCCATCTGTACATCCGCACTCACTGAGCGGGACGCATTTGTCTCCACTGAGGATGAGGCCGGGGTTACAAATGCATCCCTCCACACAGGGCCGGTTGCAAGAGCCACCGGGGCCTGCAGGATCCTGACAGCTGGGCTGGGGGCAGGCTGAGCCACACGGTGTGTAGTGACTGCCTGAGGGGCACTTCAGAGCTGGAAGGGGGGGACATTTGGAAAAGCAGTAGTAAAGCAGTGGTAATGCTACATGACATTCAGAGTCGTCACACTGCTCACTACCGTTCTCACTACACAACCTTCTGTCCTTTAATGGGAGTCTTGTAGTCGTTGTGGTTTGCACACTTCATAAGATCACATGCACAAGACGTAACACAGGAATGGTTCAGCACCGGTGACAAAAACTGAATGAAGCTACATCATTGTGTCCGCTCCATATAAATAGATGCATGATAAGACTGTGTTAGCAGAACTGTGGATTACAGAGGACGAGGGGAGGACAGAGGGTGGAATTATAATTATCATTTTTCTTCTCTTAAATTGTACTTCTCCTCTTCACTCAAGCATATTTTTGAGCCATGATTGATGTTTTACTTTATTTTTAATCTAAACTTAACTTGTACCCTCATTACAACTAGTTTGTTATAATGAGGGGACCAGGATTTGTATACTGATTGGAACTTTTTGGGAACATATTGTTATATTGTATATTGTATAAGTGTTATAAAGGTTAAAAGGTGTAATATGTAAGAATTTTGGATGACAACATTTAAAAATGAACTCAAGGGGTGCCGTTTAGCTCAGTTGGTAGAGCGGGCGTCCCATGTGCAGAGGCTTTGTCCTCGATGCGGCAGTCCTAGGTTCGAGTCCCGGCCTGGGGGCCCTTTGCTGCGTGTCACCCCCCTCTCTCTCATCTTGTTTCCTATCATATCTTCAGCTGTTCTGTCAATAAAGCCGATAAAAGGCCAAAAAAAAAAAAAAAGAACTCAAATTATCATCAGACTGTGACGAAATAATACCTGGAAGTTATTGGGATATCTACTGAAGTTAGCATGCTAACCAGTTAGCCCCAGTTTGGTTTGTCTCAGTTCAAAGATCCTGTGCTAGCAGTGTAAACACCAACACTCACCTAACGAACCAAACCACTAGATGAATGACTAACTAGCAAATGGCAGCTACAGTTATCTGGCCTTAGCTTGGTCAAATCCATGCATAAGAGCTTTGTTTCCTACGGACACACTCAACACAAAGACACAAGACTTACGACAAAAGGTGTTGTTTCTCCATGGGATGGGAACATTTGCAGCAGCACACATGTCAGCGTAGCTTTCTATGGCCTGGCACAGAGCCACAGTCTGACCTCCGGTGGCACACATGTCATACACACAGTTTCCAAAGTATGGCTCGGGGTCCACGACAGAGTGGCAGGGCTTGAAGATACCTAGGGTTAAGACACAGGGGATGTTGAGGAGATGAATGCTGGACAGACACATTTTTCCCAGTGATCACAACGATACAAGGCAAGTGTCTAATCGATTAGCCTGAATTACATGATCTAGTACCAAGTAGTAAATAAGGCCAATGAATTGGGATATGCTGGTGGCAGGTCTGAGAAGTGTACGGTAGTTTTCACCAAGATGCAGTGTATGTTACTGCGTATGTATTTGTGTTTGTCTATGTGTGTGTGTGTGTGTGTGCGTGCGTGCGTGCGTGCGTGCGTGCGTGTGTGTGTGCGTGCGTGAGTGTCATACCATTGGGATCAGTGATCATGCCACAGCTGGTGGGCTTCTTGGCCTCCTCCTCCACCTCTTTATCACAGTCTTCTTGTCCTCCACCGTTGGTACAGCTGGTGAAAAGATGGAGGGTTTATTTGAATGGAATAAAGTCATGATATTTGTTTTGCACTTGAGCGTGTGCAAGAGCTGCTGCTTAGCTGCTCAGAGCTTACCAGCTCTGGGGGAGAGAGGGGAATTCTATGGAATAAACAGCAGAAGGCACATGGAATTCTGCTCTGATCCAATGCCATTTACCAACAGGAGGAGAGCTCAGACATTACTCTTTAACTTTTGGGATTAATAAGTGGATTTATTTTCACTCCCATTTATCAAGCTGTAGTCATCCGTGGGGGGTTGACTACTGACAGGGGCTGGAGGAGGAATGTACATGACTTCATCAATGTTACAGAGAGGAGAATGGAAGAACAAGAGAGAAGTGGAGTCTAGTGAGTGCTAAGGGTTCAGATTTTTACACATGCATACCCTTGGTGTGTGCCGTTGCTTGCTATTTCACGTTTTATGTACAGTAAAAAATAATCTTGCTATTTGACTCACACTTAAAATGACAAATGCTCCCGTAGGGAATGCAAACCCAAATTAGCACAAGTAACAGGAAGGCTAAAATTTGCCTGCTGGCGGTGAACACACCATTGAACAATCACAGTCAGTTAGGATTTTGCTGATGAAAATCTGACCTGATGTGTTCGTGGATGAGGTAATGTTTTATTTTTGTTACATTTAGTCTCCTTCGTCAACCTTCTTTCTCACTCCCTGACTCTCTCCTGGGAACCAAATGAAATTCACCATTACCTTGTGTACACTGAAGGGCAAGTGAGTGTTTTCTGGTCATCCATTTTCTAAGTCTGATCTAAAATATTTCCTCTCCTGTGTGTATGACTTGCAATTCAGGAAAAAATTAAATCAAGAATTTTTTTTTTTTCAGATGTTGAACCGAGTAAGTGAGTTTTCTGTGTTCGATTAACATTAGAGAGTGCGGTGCTATATTTATTTATTTTGTGATGTGACTCACTCAGGCCGTTCGTCCGGAACCTGCCAGCTGTCTCCCAGTTCATTGGTGTTAGCAGCTGGTTTATTGTCTGGTTTCAAGTTGTCATCGGTGGGATTTCCATTGAAATTTCCTGCCAGGGCAACAAACATTAGAGGTTAAATACATGATATTTTCAACACCAAAATACCTATTTGCTTGGTCATATAGTGAGGCAGTGGTATCCTGAGTACACTTCCTGTATATGTGCTGTAATAACAGCTTCTATGTTTTTTGTTTCAGTTACTGGTCCGGCTGAGTGTACACGTTAGAGCAAATATGCCAAGCAGTACCAGTGTTTCCAGTAAAACAATACATACGCCATCGTTGTGGCTTGAGCTGATAAACCTTACAGTGGATCTCTCAATTGAATAAACAAAAGAATCAAAGTGCTGATCATTCAGGAAAGAGTTTTGATTTTAAATATCAATGCCTATCTACTGTTGGCTTCCATATATACAAACAATTATGTACAATAACCTATAATAATTAGATATGGCTCTGGATTCCCCTAGAGCCTGGAAGTATGTTGTTTATTACAGTATCAAGAGCCTGAAATGGGACACAAGTTAACGATAATACTGGTCCTTACCACACATGCCACAGAGAAGGTCATTGTAGGTGGTTGGCACAGTGACGTCAGCGTGGTGGTTACCATCGAAGCGCACCCTCAGGCCAAAGGATGTCTCCAGCACAACAAACTTGCCACTCAAGTAGATCTCGATTCCATTGATGGAAGAGATAGGTGGAACAACCACTGTCCCATTGACCTAAAGAAGAAGAGATGTTTATTCCAATGATTGGACAATACATAGCGATACAAGCTTTAGTGCAACAGTTGTTGCGAAAGAACCAATTGTGTCCATACCTGGACTGTGCGGCCCTTGCCGAGGACTACAGTCACTCCATTCACATTGATCACCACAGCCTTGACATAGGAAACCTTCTTAGAACTTCCTCTGTGTTCATTCTGGGTGTCAACAGTGAAGTATGGCAAGCTGGAGGAGACGTTGCAAGGTTTGGTCAGGGTGTAGGAGCAGGCTCCCATATAATGGTGGGTGCGTTTGTCAAAGGTGGTGTAGTGTGGATCACCAGATACGACGCAGATGCCAGTTCCTGAGCAAGAGAGATAAGAATTTAGCTGAATTGTGTGTGAACTGTTGGTGCGATATGTAAGAACTGACCACCTGTTGAATCCGTTCTGTAAACAAATAGGGGGCAGCATTTCACCAGGGCAAGTGCTAACTGCTAACTATAATTGCTGTTACCTTGTTAGCTCAGTAAGGGCCTGTGTCAGTGTCAGCGTCGTTTTTTAGCTAATCCAGTGATGGCCCCAGCATTTTTTTTTTTGAGGCCGCTTCGAGCGCTTCTGATTGAAAATCCCTGAACTTTTCCCAAATTTTCAACATGGTCGCTCTTTTTTTGGGCAAACAATCATTTATTCTATTAGGTGGGATTGGTTACCCTATCCTGAGCTTTATCAAACAGAAACAGAAAAGTCCATCTGTAAGAGCAGATCTGCTGTACATTGAATTATTATGAGATAGAAAGTTGAATAGAAATTAGAAATTAAATAGAAATTAGAAATAGAAATTCAAATTATTAAATAAAAAAGGTCATGTTATGACATATTAAAAAAAATGTAAAGTCACGAGATAAAAACCCAATATGATATAATGAAAATTATACTTTTTATGTCATTATGTTTCTGTCTCATGATAACTGGTTTAGTGTGTGTATGTGTGTTTAAAATACCTATAGGGCGACATTCATATTCTCCATCGTGTAGCTGGCAGCTTTCAGTTGTTGGTTTACAGCTGCTGTTGTGACACTGGATCAAACCTCCACCTTGACACACACACTTCTGCTCACAACCCTCCAAGTACCAGTCATCACCCACCTGACGATAACACACACAAACACACAGGTTAAGCAGGTATTGGCTTGAGATGATGTCATTTCAAGTAAGCTGTACAAGTGCTGTTATATTATTATTATTATTTCAATTCTTCTTCTTCTTTTTCTTCTTCTTATTATTATTAATGAAGCATAGTGCAAATGCGTGGCACTGCGAGCTGAGATAAGTACGTATCTTTCTTCAGGAAAAATGGAATGTGATTAAAGTCACTTGGAGGTTGTTTCCACTCACAGGGTGATAGGATCCACTTGTGTCCACACAGCCACAGTCTTTCAGTGCCACACACTTGTCATTGCTGAGGATGAAGCCTGGGTTGCACTCACAACCCTCCACACATGTGTCCTCACAGCCTGGTGGTCCGACCACACCCAGACACGTCTCTGGACATGAACTCACACATAGAGAGTAGGAGCTGTTGGGAGGACAGGTCAGGGCTGTGTGGAGAAACAGAGGGGGGAGGGTTTAGGGGTAAAATTAATGGATTAGGGAAAGACAATATTCAGGAGGGTAGGATACACACAGGGATAGATATAAGGATGAGCAGTGAGATCAAGACAAGGATGAAAAGTTAAGTTACAGTGGTTAAGGTGTTTGCTATATGAGGAGAAAGGGATATCTATTATTCTTTACATTTCTTCAGACTTTTGGACCCTATAATATATCACACCATCATATAGATTATTCACTTGCTATATATTACTGTTGTATATAACTACATAATGTAGCTTCTGATGATTTTGTGACAATGTGACAGTTAAAATCCTAGTATTGTCATGCTGAAATGTTCCAGCCAATGCTGTTGATGTTCAGCATGAATTGTTTAGCTTTGTCAAAGTACGACTTAAGAAGATGGCTCCTGTTAGCAGGATGTCCTGTACCCCAACCAGAAGCAGAGAATACAATGATCCTCTTTGGAAAAAAGGCAGTTTTTCATGTTTAAATACTGAAGACTTACGGCAGAATTCTGAAGTCCTCCACTGGTGGACTTTGGCTCCAGCACTCTGGCAAGCATCAGTGTAGGCCTGGAGCTGATCACACAGTACATGCTGCTGTCCATTGAATCGACACATGTCATATACGCAGCTCTGGAAGAATGGAGTGGGATCCACTACATTGATGCACTCCCTGGAACAGAGAAAACACTCATTCAGATTGGTGAGGAGAAGTTCAGAGTCCAGTTCTGTGTGAGGTATAGGCAATTTGGGCTTGCTCATGGAGGAAATGTTGGGTATCTGTCAATCCAACTACAGAATGGAAAATTAAAAGCAGATTGTCGATCCTTAATTGCACTTGTTTATGGCAGAACTTTACATAATGTTTTTTTCTGCATATATTTCTTTTTGTAAAATAGGTCATATTATACCATTTGGTATATTTAGAAAGCTAGAAAATAGGCAATTGTTTTTTTTTTTTTTTGCCATCTGTTCATAAAAGTATGTTAGCTTGAAACACATTGAACATTTACATCCAAAGGAGTAGCCATTGATGTCACAGGGTAAAATCTTTGAGTAGCTAATAAAAAACCTTATAATAATTAAGACTAAATGCTTTTTTCAACATTTTTAATATTATTTAAAATTTTAATCCACAAACAACATCCCAGATCGCGGTGTAATCAAGGGTTTCTCACCCTGGGCTCGGAGAGTACAAATTCAGATCAGGAAGCGTGTGGTGCAAACCATAGGAGTGGACTTTGGCCATTTATCAGTTTAGCCATTAAAAGTCCAGCTGAAGACGCTACAGAGTTGTGTCATGGGAAATGTAGGATCTGATGTTTTTGATACTTGACCCATGCGACTAAAAGGGTCTCAGTTCTAGAACACAAATGTATGTATAAACAATATACTGTATAATATACAAACAATATACCCCCTAGGGTATTTACAGCCCTATTTCATATTTCAGTCATATTTTAGCAAGGAATTCATTTCTTAATATAACTGTTCAGATTCAGAATCTGTATCTCAGACAGGATGTTTAACTCAGGACCCTCTAAACAGGATAACTCCCTGTAGTCCATCAGTTGGAGCAGGTCAATAATTCTGAAAAAGGGGCTGTTTTCTCACCTGAAGGGTCCTGCAGGGTCTTTGATTTTTCCACATTTTTCTGGTTTCACCACCTCAGCCTCAAGATTGGGGTCACAGTCTGGGTCAGGCTTGGTGCCTGGGGTACACCTGATCAGTAAAGACACAACAACAGGGTGTCGACAGGGTCACACTCCATTACACAAATCAACACAATTTCAATTGAATTCATCTTCAAGAATTATGTCGAAAAGAATTTAGACACTGAGCAGATATCTAATTGGAGATATGTATAGCATTACATTTGTGTCTCAATTCTGAGCGCAGCAATGAGGTGTTTTGAGCACAGAATACCTCAGAGTTATTTGTTCTTTGCACATCACAAATGATTTTGCTAAATGATATAATTAATTGTCTCAGGAAACATATTCCTTGTGTGACAAATGTCCCATTGGGAACTCAGAATCGGGACACAATTGTAAATCCATACAGTATGGATATATAGTTTATATAATGTACCTGTTGTTGCCATTCCTAACCTCTAAGTAACTGAATGCACGTACAGATGATAAATTCCATCCATGAGCCTTATCACATTTAACTAAATTACATGCTGGAATTTCCAGGACTTTTTGAAGAAAATCCGCAAGATTCTCAGATTACAGCACAAAGATGCATGTGAACTCACGAGTCATCCTCATCCTCTTCTGTCTGCCAGCTGTTGCAGAAGTCATTGACATTTCCTACCAGAGTACCATCTGGTTTGGTGAAGTCATTGTTGGGAGTCCCATCGTAGTCACCACAGAGACCACACATCTGGTCGTGGTAGGAGCTGAAGGGACAAAGACAAAGAGAAGAAAGACTTAAAACATACAAGGATTGGTCCATTAATCTAATTCAGGAAACAAAGTGACACAACAGGGTTATCGATGTAAGA
>OMLP01046347.1:0-12232 GCA_900302685.1 Spondyliosoma cantharus
CTGTTACGCAATCCACTGTGACCTGGCACAAAGAGACATGCCTGCACATACACACACACACACACACACACACACACACACACACACACACACACACACACCTGAGCACATCAAAGCTCCGAACTGAAGCCATATGGGCCTGATGACGAAATCCAGACAGAAGATGTCCGCATTAATTCTCACCTGTCTACTGTGTCTCACTGTAAACTGTGCCATCCCAGGCTATTAAGAATTTAATAAGACTTTCTCCGATTAATAGGAACCCTGTCGCTGTTTCTGGAATGGAAAATATGAAATCACATTGCGTTTGCATATTTCCAGTCGGGGAAATGCAGCACGAGTACGGTTACATTACTGTTCACAGCTAATTAACTCAGCCACACTGGAGGAGAGGATGCCATCCGGAGGCAGAAGATGAACGAGCGAGAGATGAGGCGAGGGAGGGAAAGTGAGAGAGCGGAGGGTGGCAGCGGTTAAGGTGTGAGAAAGACGTAAATGAGTAGAGAAAGAAGGAGGTGGAGGTGGAGTGTGCAGACGCTGCATTTAGCATTTCATTCTCGGTGTCTGCCTGCCACACTAATGTGTGAACCCAGAGGTCAGTCTTGTAAGTGCAGTGTCAACTCCATTTAGTATCGGAACTCATTTCTATTCCTCTCACATCTCTCCTCTGACACTCCCTTTCTTTCTTAAATCAACTCTTTTTACAGGGTCACAACCTATTGAGCATCACCTCACCTCATTCCCCACTTCAGTGCAAGAGCAGAGCAAGCACAACAATGTCCTGGATGAGTTGTGCACGTCTTCATGCACGGTGGGTATACTTGGATTGTGGCATGTTGATTGTTCACCAATGCGTTCAAATTTAGCACATGCACACAATCAATCAAGCCATCCATTTTATTTAAAGTTAATAAAAGCATGCAGCCTGGTCCCAATACACTTTACAAATTACAAATTAACCAGAACATGGACACTATTCATATATCGTGCAGACGCCAAAGTATTTTGAGCACACAAATTAGTGAAACCAGAAACATCATTTTTTCCCTTTATGGCCTCGCCGGGGCTCCGTACTACATCCTTTGAGAGCATCATCTAATATTCATGAGCAGATATATTTTGCAGAGTTGTCACTTGAGTATGAATAGGGGGCTGCATTTGGAAATATGTAGGTTTTGTTCCATTTTGCTCCTCTGTTGATATTAAGCTTATTGTTCTAATCCGATAAACAGCCTTTGGTTGTTTGACAACCTAAAACTATTCAAGCTGGAGTAACTAAATGTTTAACTACTAAACCAGCCTGTGAGCTGAGAGGCACGGTTTTGGTGTTGCTGGCTACAAGAGGAAGAAGATATTCGCTTATTTTTCCCCCTGTATTTTTAGTGTGGTTGAACATCTTTAGCTGAAAAAATGATTTAAAAACACTAGTGTGGATGCACAAGACATTTTCAGCTGTAGTTACCTCGGTGTGGTACTGTTGGCTTAACTTAATACAAGACAGGAAGTAATTGTCACAGCAGGAAAAACCACAGGTGTAAAAATTAAAATTGATGATGGCTTATTAACTGCTTCAGTTTCAGGGTCAATATATTGTGCATGCTGGCTCACTGTCACAACATTTATGACTTACTTGGCACTTGAACACAACGGAGCCATAATTACTGCTATCAGTAACACCTGTGCTTTATCTACTATGAGTCAAAATGTCTGCTGTGAAAAATCTGACATTTTGGACAGTTCAGGTGGGTATGTTCACTGCTGGATTTGGGTTTGCAGTCTTAATTGAAATCAGCAGACTAGGGCTTTTTTCTTTAACACATAATTTAGCAAAACTAACACCTCAAGATTCAGCTCCTGAAAGTGTTGATGTAGATTTTGGTTGTCCCCACAATCCTCACACTCCAAGTGTTAAATCAAAACACATACATTTTCATTGAAGAAGCAACCTGCAGAATCTGCAGTCACCATTTTTTAAATCGCTGTGATAAAATGTTTTGTTTTAGGTTGATCTTGGTGTAAGTAATATCACTAAGTTGTTATGTTGTAGCATAAAAACGGGTCCTTATCTGGAATCCAGGCAGGAAAATGGTAGAACAGAGTGAGTGAGCTTTAATAAAAAGCTGATCAAAAGGCAGAAGGAAGCGCTGAGGAAATACAAAACGTGAAAAAACTAGTACAAAGCGCGGGGAACTTAGAACACAGATGAAACACGAAGAACAAACACCAATGGACCAACAAAAGACAAAGGGGAAAAAACATCAACTAAATACACAGGAGGCTAATCAGGGACAGGTGAAACTAAACAGGACAATCACAAGGGAGGGAAAACAAGACAAAGACAGGAAGTAACACACCATGGCACAAGAGGATGAAGCTTACAAAATAAAAGAGGAAACAATAAAACTGAATCCAAACATCATGACAATAGTCTGCAAACTGTTTATCCTATACTAAACGTTAAGCTAATAGCTGCCACAGGTTTAATTAAATGTGTTTTCCTTTCTTTTCACTTTCATGCTAATGTCTCAGTTAGTGAGAGAAAAAACAGCATATCACCTACCAAGCTAATACACCCTTAAAACCAGCCATTAAGTCTCAGTGGAATAATCCCAAAGATTAATGCTCCACTAATCGGGCCTGATCTCTACATACAGTAAAGTGAGGAGAAAACAGTAAATAACGGAGAGAGAGAATGATACAGAGAGTATTTACAGGACAGAAGGTGGGCGAGAGAGTGAGAGAGAGAGAGAGAGAGAGAGAGAGAGAGAGAGAGAGACGGAGAGGGAGAGGGAGCTGCTGCTTTCTTGGCATTCTTGTCATCTGGCAGAGGGTGAATATGGATTATGGTTATAGGCCTGTTCCACCCTCACAAAGCACAACAACATACTGATTAGCACCAGAAACACACACATACGCACACATACACACACAACACAGTCTGCCAACTGTAGAAAACAATAGCTAAGCCCCACTGGCCTGGGTGGAGGTTAAAATGACATTTACACATTGGTGTGTTGGTGTTGGTGAGTAGATTAGTGTCAGTGTGTATGCGGTTGTGTTCAGATGAGCCTTACAGTAGAAGCTATGCAACGAAAACACATTATTTCAAAATGCCAGACAGGTTTTCTGAAATTTACTCCAGCCATGAGGAGGTGTGTGTGTGTCTTCATCTATTCGGTGACAAGGACAGAAGAAGCAAAGCGTAAAGAACCAAAATAAGAGTATGTGCATCGCCCCCATATGCTTCAGTGTTGCTCGCGCGAACATTGTGAATCGAAGCTGCTGCTTTCTGGCACAAAGTCTCAGCGTCTCAGTCTCACAAAGCAGCATCGACAGTCTCAGTAACAGACTTGGCGCTCCCTCTCTGACTCACTCGCACATTCACCGAGGCTGTGGTCCAAGACCGTATCCTTATGTCATAGGCATGCGTGTAAACATGGAGGATTATTCATATCAGCTTTCCACAAAGTGCCATTTGGCCGGGATGCTCAAGCTAATCACAGTCTGTGAGAAGGTCTCTCTGCACCCGAGCCTGTTAGTGTTACAGCAGAGCTACGGCTACCCCAAAACAGCACAGGCTCCATCTGGGTGCACTTTGGTAGTAGTTCTGGTAATGATGGTGCCATTTGGACCTCTTTGCCTGGAGGGCTGAGGTAACACAATGGCAGATTACCTTACACTGCGGACAATGGACGTAAGCTACAAGCTGACAATCACATGACATCGTGGAATGCGGCTGCCCGGCCAGGAAGGGCATGCTGAGAGAGACTGCAAAATAGGTCAGGCCTCTCAGAAATGGCCTGACTGAAGACATGTTCACATCCTAATCATGTTAAATAACATTCAATCAATTAATACAATACAATCACAGTTTGCAGACAGCTTACACTTCACACACACACTTTCTCTTTTTCTCTAACACACAAACCAACAGTACATAAACTGACAAAATGCCCTCCTTTTACTTTAGATATCAAGTAGGTCAGAGAGGCTGCAAAGGCAGCCCAAGGCAGTTCCCTCTAAAGAATAATATCTTTAACTCTCATGTCTTCCTTTGTTTGTCGTTTTTGCTCCTCACCCAGCTTCCATTTCAATTTAACGGATCGACTGCAATGAAAGGAATAGTCTGACATTTGGGGAAATATGTTTATTTGCTCCCTTGCTAACAGCCAGATGAGAAGATCTGTCAGTCTAATATCTGTCCTTTGAGTATGCAACTGGAGCTAGGAGACGGTTAGCTTAGCATAGAGAACGGAAACAGTCAGTCTGGGTCCAGACTGAGCGCCTCTAAAGCCTCTAAATCATTGACATGCACAGAAAAATAAATCCTCACAGGAATTGTTACTATTCCTGGAAAATAAATAATTTGGCTTACAAAATCCTGTTCAACCACAACTTCCTGTTCTTACACTTTAGTTTTTGTACAGATTAAATGTACAATATGCAAGAATTCTAATTTATAAAATGTACTAAAATAACAGAATATGAAAAAGTAACATTTCTTACATAATGTCAAAGGCCTCTCTGTGTTGTGTTGGAGAGATGTCCACTGAAGTTAGTATGCTAACCAGCTAGCCCCTGCCCGTCCTGTCTCTTAATACCTGTCTCTTGTTCACTGGGAAGATGCTGAGGGTGGTTCCGCCACCCAGCAGTCTGGCTTTGGTTCTGGTTGCCTGAAAACCTCCTCCCCCTGGAAAAACAAGACCCCCCCTGGTGCTCCGAGCTCCCAGTCAGGGCAGAGATAGGTCCGCATAGCTGCATGGCTACCTGAGCTAGTTAGCCAACTGCAGCTACAGTTTGCATGTGGCAGTATGCTGTCCTCTAATTGTTTGCAATGTGAGTTCTACACGTAGCTAATTCTTACGTACTGCGCCTTTAAACAAATAAGACAGAGCATGTTAGCTTTAGAGGCACTACTAGGTGGATTGTTTTCAAACTATGGACAGAGGCACACACTTGCTTTCTCTCTGGCCAGTCTTTGTGCTAAGCTAGGCCAACCAACTCCTGGCTCTAGCTTAATATCTAACAGATATGAGCGTAATCGATCTTCTAATGTAACTCTCTGCAAGACAACCAATAAGCGCATTTTCATAAATATCCTGAATGCATCTTTAATCCCTGCGGTTGACTACGTTAAATATCCACTCTGTCTTTGAGCTGCTTTATCGCATCATTCTGCTTCCCTCCTACTTAAAAACCTATTCCGCTTGCAAAGCTCAGCAAAATCAGCTTTATGGGATGACTGGTACCAGTTTGCTCTGCTTTCAAAGCTATCTGGCCTGACAGTTATACCCAGTATTACACACACACACACACACTGTAACACAGCATTGTCCTTACAAATCCGTCGAGACCCACAAGAGGGATGCTAATCCTCTGACCTATTTGATCCCTTGTCACCATTGTTATTATGTGTCAGGCGTTGTGCCAGTGGGCAGCCAGCTGTGTGAGGATGAGTTTAAGAGGTCACGGTGCAGAGTTCATGGCCAGATTACTGGGCCGTTTCATTTATTCTAATGGAATGAATCACTTCTCTAAAAAATAGCCTGCATTCCTTCACAGTTTAGACATCCTGTTTTTGTCATGTGAACAGTTTTGTGTTACTACACTTCTATGGAAAATTACCTGGGGGTCATCACCAGGATCCGCCCCTGGTGAGGGTTCTCCCGGCAGAGGTTCTCCATTGTGAACAGGGGATTCCTGAGAGGGGCTGTCGGGGGGGTTGATGACGACGGACCTCTCAGAGCGAATGCTGTCTTTACTGCTGGCCTTGTGCCGCTCACGGCTTCGATCCCTGGAATTGAACAAAAACACAGGTCAGGGTAATCATAAAATCAGAAACATATACTAAAGTGCTCATATAATCCTTTGTGATTAGTCTGCAGATTATTTTCTTGATTCATTTTTTGTCTATAATAACACAATTTCCCCCCCTACTAGTGTTTCCAAGTGGTGTTACTGTTAGTGCTGCTGCCGCAAAAACAAGCAGATTCATTTCCATTTCCCTCAGAGTAACAGTTACCAACAACACAGGACAGAATATGAGTTTATTCATTCATTCAGTTCATAATGGATACATGAAGGAGATAGAAATGGCGCCAGTCAGCCTTCATATTCTGGTGACTGGGTTGCCAATATGCACACAAAACAAGAGCTGTAATGATACATTGATCATTTTATTAACAGAGAATTCTCAAACATTTACAAAAAATCTGCCTCTTTCTTTGTCTTTATGATGGAAAACTGGATATATTTTGGCTTTTGGACCATTTCTGACAAATCAAGACATGAGACTCACCATGGACTCTGTAGGCCTGATGATGAATCAATGCACAGGCACAATACAATGCTGATTATCTAATCATGATAATAACTGTTAGCTGCATCTCCTGGTGGAAAGGAGGGAAAACGAATATTCCGGCAGACAAACAGGAGGGTGGAATCGACAGGACGGGAATCAAATGATTCTCTCATTTGCGGAATAGACAGAGTGAAATAGGTTAGAGCCACTCAGCTGTGACGACCCTAATCCACAAGCTCTGTCTGTCTCAATCTCCAGCTCGTCCTCTCTCTAGTCCCTCATCTGATTTATTTGGCCATGACCAACATGTGGCAGGCTCACACTGAAGACAAACACAAAAAACCCAATTTGCACGGAAGGGCGTTGCATCAAATACCACAACAAAGGCAGCTGTTAGAGGTGCAGCATGTGATCTGGTAGACATTCCTATCATGGAAAAAAAGGAGACAGACAGCGGTGGAGCAGACAGTCAGATGGGAGGGCGGGCAGACAGACAGGAAACATACCCATGTCGGTTTGATCTCCCGGAGCGGCTGGAATGATAGGAGTAGCCCGAGTGGGTCGACTCAGTGTCCATTCCAACGCAGTTCAGATGCGCCGATTGGCCAGGGATGTGAGGAGAGACTGGTCAGGTGGCAGAGAGGGTAAGTTGGCAGCAGTGTTCAGGAGGAGGAGTGGGTTTCTATAGAGACGAGCCTCAGGAATCCTCGACGACTGACAGCTACTCCAGAGAGCTGCTTTAGTAGCCACATTGACCTGAGAGATAGAAGAACAGAGGGTATGAGGAATGCATCAAAGCTGCTTTCTAACAAATATTGAATTATGGAGAGGCTTGTGCTAATTCTCACCATTCAGTGTATTTAATTTGAGAACAAAATGACCAGTTATCAAAATACTAAAGTCTCTCCATTTGTATGACCTGTAGACTACTGTAAGACTGGAAGAGCAGGAGGATACACAAGATTATCTATTATTTCAAAGGGAGTTCTGTTCTTTTATTTTAAAAACTGGGCCCTTTAATTACATATTTTGGAATGTTAACAATTTATACTTAATAAAAGTTTCAGTCACTCCGGCAGTATGCCTCAGCTGACAGCCGCAACAGTTGCAATGTAATCCTTTGGGGCAACTTCATCTAAGTTACATCCACCAAAAGTGCTTGTTTTTGCTGCTGACAGTGTCTAACATCGCTGCCTAACGATCTGATTTGTTAAATATGAAAACACAAGTCTCACTCAAGGAGAAATCTCGCTCTGAAATCTCGCAAATGGTGAGTTGTTACAGGAGGACAGCAGTAGAAAGCGTTGGAGACAGGAGTTTGGAGTTCACCTAAAGGAACTGCCTGCAATAATTTATTTCCAAAATCGGTAGTAATCATTTCTATAATGTTGTTGACACTTAGAATAACAACTTCAGCCTGCCAGTGACATAAACAAGCACATTCAGTGGGCATCACTCTGAAAAGGATTTTGTTCCATCCAACGCAGACGTGTTGTAGCCACCAGCTGAGACAATCTGATGGAAGTGATTCCACCACGTTTGGTCGGTATGAATCATTTACACACCAAAACATTTAAAGATATGCTAAAACTAGCAGCATTCCCCTTGTTTATTCTTGTCTACCTCTGTAAAAGGCCTTTTCCCTGTCTCTAACAGCTATATATAGCTGGCTACTGGATGGAAAATCCAGTTTATTATGTGGTGTTTGCACTGTAAACCCATGGGCCTGGAATCATCCACAAAGTCAAACTTTATTTGGAAACACTGCTTTATAACTGGGCATTAAAACACCACATTCAAAACATGTTTTCAGGAAGAATGTAACTGTTTTAATTGGTCGAGCTCTCTCCGTTATGTCTTTCACATCAATTTTGTGTGTCTGTTTTTCATAAGTGATTTCATGCTGCCGTTTTGGCGAGATGTCTGTTTTAAAAGAAATAATGCATCTCAGCAGACTTCCTGGGTAAATAAAAAAGTTAAGTAAATAACGCTACAGGAGCTTCTGGGTGGGGCAATGGAGGGCGGTGCAGCCAGCTTCAACACAGTAACTGTAGAAGATTTGACATGTGTTTAAAATGTGACTGAGGCTGCAATTAATAATTATTTTTTTCATTGTCGATTGATCTGTCGATTACTTCCTTGATTAATAGATTACTTACGCCAGAAAATTTCTGAAAAATATTGTCTTCAAATGTTCATTTAAGAAGCCAGAATCAGAGAATTTGGACTTGGATTAGATTTGGAAAAAATTACTCAAAATGATTAATCGATGATTAAAATAGTTGGCAACTGATTGAACAACTGACTGAGCTAACTGATTAATCAACTAATTGTTGCGCTTCTAAATATCGCATAAAAAAAAATATGACACCTCATTTCTAAAGACGCTTCATAGCAAACCGAGATTTTAGAAATACTGAGGCCAACTCCAGGAATACAACTCTGGGGGGTAAATACTAAGGCCTTCACTTAATTATTTATTACTTTCTGGCCCATGGGTGAAATTTGGATTGTAGAAATTGAAATTTCCATCAGACTGATAAAACTAAATCATCCACACAATAAACTGATAAATAAATGAATACATATATTTGAGAAACATGGAAATAGTCTGAAGGAAATAGTAGGAAATTACCCTAGTGTCCCCTTTGATGCCATAAAAGCATAAATATACTACAAAATGTGGCACTTTAATAAATAAATTCTCAGTTTTACGACATGAACTCTCCTTCCTGTCATTCATGTTTAGGTCATTAAGAGGTTGTCGGACTGAAACTATCAGACTCACTTCCTGGGCCCTAATGTGGTCTGTGTGATGCATGAGGATGCCTCAGTGCCTCGCCATGCATGACCATTCATTTAGACCTCAATCTACACCCTGTCTGTCTACCGGCTGTTGTCCTGACAACCACCTGCCAATCAGCATCCCCAAGCCCCGTCTCATTTCACGAACTGGAATTATTATCCCGCCCGTCATTTGCAGGCTATTTGTTATCTCGGCAGCAAATGGTGCGTATGAACAGAAAGGAAATAGCTCATTCAGCATATTAGGACGTGAATCCAGACAGCGGCGTGGAGATGATGCTCTGGAAACGACGCTGCGGTGTAGCTGATTCCCATTAAGATGATACAGATGGGTTTTTCCCCTCCAGCTCTACCCATTAACGGAAATACGGAGCGTGCATATGATGAACCACAGATTTTCCATTCAGGATCGACGTACAATGCATTTAAATTATGTAATATTACCTCTGGCTGTCTGTAGGATTACATGTGTCACACATAAGCTAGAATTTGTATCATCCTGCAGACATGTATAGTAACCTACTATTATCTGAGTATGAAATGAAAAAGCACAGTTACTCTGGTGCTATTAAAAGCAGGGGGAACACGTGTTGAACAAGGCAGAGCTGCATATATGCAGGACTTTGATAAATATTGTACAACCCACAGCATCAAAGCTCACGTCGGTGCATCAAATTTTAAAGACGAGGCAGAGGTCTGATGGTGGAAAGTCACATCTCATCCACTCACATCTGCAGCGTCCGCTGTTGCCTTGGCAACAGTGGAGGCAGGAGGCCCCATCTAGCTGCAATAATCAATCACCCCTTGCTGCGAGTAAATTTGCGTGATACACTTATGTGTGCGTGAGGGTGGGGGGTGGCACAGCGAGGGGGCACAAAGAGCAAACAATGGCCTCTCATCACACCCAGCAGCGCCCGTGTGGTTAAAGGAATAAGGCCCGCGAGGTTGTATAAAAGCTGTTAACCCCCTGAGTGCTGATCTCGGCGCGCGTGGCAGCGGTATGTGGGCCAAGATGATCCCTCTGAGCAGCCACTCATCCACGAGACGAGCATGCAGGGGCACAGTGAACCAGGCCATGTGGAAAATCGCAGCCAGGGGGTAAGAAAAACTATCGGTTACAAACCAACGGATATCTATGAATAAAGCATGCGGGCATAACAACGTGTGTTAGAGATGTGTGGCTGCTTGCTCACTCTGGTCCATCTGAAAAAAAAAAAAAAGAATCCAGGGGTCCTCTGAGAGGGTCTCTGTGTAGAGCTGATTCTCTAGTGAAGCGTAGTTGCATCGGCGCAGACCGTTCTGCTTGGCTGCACCGGGAAGAGATTCACAAGGGCAGAAAGTGACACTAATGTAAAACAAACACTCATTAACATGTTTGTTTAGCGGATGGGGGCTGTTGCACAGTGGGAGCTACTGTAATTATGTGTGGTCGGGCTCAGAGAGCTGCTGCAGACCCATTTTTTTTTTTTTTCCAAAGAGAGAATTTAAACAAGACTGCACAAACTATGTGTGTTCCTCCATGGGCAGAGCTGTGACATCTGATAGGTCGGGGTCTTTGCAGCATTTTGCCCTGCTGATCCAACTCATCAATTATTGATGACTTGACTGAGAAAGTGGGATTTTACTGTACTCTCCACGGCTTCAAAGACTTCAGCCTCCAGTCTGGATGGGAGAAGGAGAGGTGTGGATTTTGACAGTCCATTAAATGCCCGATGCCGTGTTGGCACCCTAAAAGGCACCAGATCAGCCTTGTAGCTCATCTGAAGCGCATGCTGAGGTCTGGTTGCCATGGCATCTGTGCCCTCCCTCACACCCATCACAGCCCTCGTGCCTTCCTTCCTTCATGTGCGCCCTGTCCTGGTGGCATCGTGCCATAATCTGCCAGATGCAGCAGCTGGCAGTCTGCTGTGCCGTGTGAGTTCATTTCCTTTAACGTTTGTTTTGCAATTTCAGTGCAATCTACAATCTACAAAATACAGGACAGATGTCACCTTAGGGCCAAAACTAGTGACTATTTTCATTTTTGATTACCCTGCTGGTTTCTTTTTTGTTCTGTACTAGAGCTGTCACGATTAACTGATTAGCTGTTAACTATTAAATTAACAGCTAATAAATATATTGTTGTATTATTGTATATTATTATTGTATTATAAATACATCTATTTTGATAAGCCATTACAGTAAACTGAATATCCTTGGGTTGTGGACAAAATAAGACATTTGAGGACGTCTTCTTGGGCATTTTGGGAATCACTGATCAAGTTTTTTCACCATTTTCTGACATTTTATAGGCGGAACAACTAAGTAACATTTTTCAAATGCTTTCTTTGTTCAACCAACAGTTCAAATGCCAAAGATATTTAAGTTAGTGTCAGAGAAGACTGAGAAAGAAGCAAATAGTCAGACTTGACCTGGAACAAGTGAATATTTGCCATTTTTAGTGGAGTCCATCCAGCGGCGGACTCAGGATGTTTGAGCGGTGAGGGTGGAAAAATAAATAAAAATGCCGCCAACTGTGTGCAGTGGGGCACCAGTGCGCAGAAGTCGTGATATATTTATGGTGAAGACAGGGCACTTATTATGTTTCGTCCACTGGATGGGCACCCTTGAGGGCACTTTCTGATCATTATTTTGGACATGGGGGCACCAAGGAGGGCAATGGCCCCCTCTGGACCCCTCACCCGAGTCGACCACTGAGCCTGACCAATGAAATATTCCGATATCGATAAATCGGCTGATTACAAGCATTTTTTTTTATAACGATCCCTCAAACGAGCAAACACAAAGATATGTGAATGTTATTGAAAGTTATTATCTAAAATGGAATCAGTACAATGACACAGTAAACTTCACTGGTGATTTATGTATTATAAATTGTCCTGAGCATCTCTTTTTCCTTTTTTGGCACAACAAACAACATAAAGGCCGATACAGATATTTCTGTGATAGGCCAATACCGGCTTTTAATCAAGAAATAACAAACACACACACACACACACCCACACACACACACGCGCGCGCGCGCACACACACACACATACACACGCACACGCACACGCACACACACACACACACACACACGCGCACGCACACACACACGCACACACACACACACACACACACGAG
>OMLP01046348.1:0-14931 GCA_900302685.1 Spondyliosoma cantharus
TCCAGAGTTCAGGACCTTTGCTCAAAGGCTCTTGCAGGACTCAAATCTGTGATCTACATTTAACAAGACAGTCCCCACGACTCTTTGGCCTTTGCTAGCACTGTGCTGTAAACAGTTGAAAGTGCAAGAGTAGGGCCCTATGTTTAAAATCTATTTTTAATGCGGAATATCGCGGAATTTTACATAATTTCACTGAAATGGTGTTTTCGTGTGGAAGAGGAACGTATGTCTGGGGAAAACTGCACAGAGGGAAGCAAATCTGGGTGGCACAACAAGCCCCCTCCACAGATTGAGCCCCTCCCCTTCAAAACAATGCAAGCGCGGCTGCCTGCGGCTCCGTTTTCGTCGGCGAAAAAACTGAGAAACTCGACATTAACCCCTCAGTACAGAGCCGAGTAGTTCCCAAACGAATTGTATGTGTCAGGTGAACTGTTGTTTTGCAAAGAAGCAGACCAGAGAAATCATAATTAAAGGTGTGATGCATGAGAGTTAGCGACCTGTCTGATTCATATTATCGGCGCATATCACCAGAGTGACTGCTAACTGCTGCTAACAGTAGCTGCTGTTAGCTAGTTAGCACCGTTAGCCACAGCCCTCTTAGCTGACTCTGCTGGGCTGGGAGCTCAGAGGACAGGGGGAGGGTTGGTGTTTTCACTGCTAGCTGGTTAGTATGCTAACTTGACATAAATTCAAAGTCACGTCGGAGTATAATTTCTCATTTTGTTGCTCATCTTTGCTATTTTTTTAATATTTACAACTTAAATTTTCAAAACAATTTTGGTATGCAAACATTTACTGGATCTGCCTGAGAGCTGACCATGTTTTTATTCAATGAAACCCATCAAAACACAAAATATACTACTGTATGAAGACATGATAAAGTCAAAATGTTTTTGATGCACTTTAATGTACTGTACGGTACCTCTATAAATTTAATTTGTGTACATTTTAGTCATTTACATTAAAAACACACTGTTTTTGGTAGTAAAATAAGAGTAAAAGGTAAAAAAACCAGGATTCCCAAAAATGAAAACGGAAAAAACGGAATTTGGGAAAAAATAAAATATTTGCAAAATAGCACAACCATCATTTCTAAACAACATTGAACTTGAATGTTATCTGCTGTGATCACAGTATTACCAAATAATTCAATTATCAACTCTCAGCAGAATCATATTGTTGTGGGCCCCGGTGGCCTCAGGATTGAGGTCCCATCAATGATCTGCAACATTCATGATTTAACTCTGGCCAGGGAGTTTTTTTTGCAGTTCATTCTCTATCTCTTTTCCCCATCATTTCCTGTCAGCTGTCAGCATGACAGTGAAACTGATTTCAGAAATGAAACCTTTTTAAATTGTAGATTCATAGTGTGAAGCTCCTCGAAGCACTCAAGCACTGACCAAGTATTGTGTGAAATCTTTTAGACACATAATAAATCCATTCATACACAGGCTGCTCTGCACTTTCTCTAAACCTGCATTTCAAAGAGCGACAAGTCTGAGAAAGTGCAGTGGGAACACTTGAGATGAATCCCATTTTATGTTTCTGTCAAGAATTTTACATTCATGTGCTGACGAGAGAATACAACAACCAAGACTTAAAGGTGTCTACTAAGGCACATTTAATTAATTTGCTGTGTTGTCCAATAAAGTACATTTTGACTTACAGCTGCACCTTTGTCAGTTGGAGCAGATGCTCTGTTTCATTTGAAAATGAAAGCTTTGAACTGTTTTCATTTCATCAAGAGATATCCACTAAATTGAAGGTTACATCAACTCTCTCAAGAGTTTTGATTAAGATATTGCTTCAATGAATGCAACCTCTTTTACTTTTCATTTCTAAAATCTCAATTTGCGTCACTCAGCTGCAAACATCCAAAGCTCACATCAGAGACTGATGTAGATGTAATTTTATATTCTCCATCATTGTCGGGATGTATGTTGATGGTGGGGCACATGTTCAAAGCCTTAGAGAGAGTGACAGGATGGCCCCTCAGAGCACACAATAGATAGAGATGATTGGATTGAGGCTTGGCTAAAAGTGCAGCAAGACCACTTGAAGAGGCCGAGTGTCTGAACCGGAATAATGAGACAGCAAGATCAGACGCTATATTACAACGATCCCATCTGCACTGCCAGATACTTCTGAACACTCCATAAACCTTCTTTCTTACACACTTTTTCATTCTCTTCTTCACACAGAGGGCTTTTTAAAGAGAGTGAAAGAAAAGGGGAAGAATGAGATGGAAAGATAAGACAAGCTGTATCTCCTGGTACACACCTGACATGACTACACCCTTGTAAACACCACCAGGTCTCACACATTCCCCCTCGAACATGTTTAATTATCCTCTGCCCATTTGACAGCAATCTTCACTCCATCAGTGATCTATATTCAAAGGACTACAAAGTATATTATAGATATGTAGATGGTTGTTTTCTTGTAATTGCTAGATATTGCATTCAATATTGACAATATAGGAAGCAGACCAATCACAGTACTTGCAGTGACATTGCACTGACATGAAAGACAGCTCATAAACATATCATCTGAAAATTATATGACATCTACACATTTTGTGGAGATGCTGATGTGATACGTGGAGCAATTTCAAGAGATTTGCAGTCTGCAGAAAAACAATGCATTTGTCTGTCTGCAACATTTTTTTCTTGGGATGGGGCTGTCATGTATTTTTCTGAGTTGGTGCAAGTTTGGGCACTGTAACCTCTTAACGCTTTTGTGTCAGTCTAGATTATGGCGTTTACTTTTTGCTATGGATAAAGTCTTGTACTGGATCTATGTATGCGTTTTGTAAGCAGTTTGTTTCACTATTGTTTTGGTCGAGCACATTTTTTTTTCTATTGAGCTGATTTTTTAGACAAAAATGTGATTCAAACTATGTAGCAAAATTCTGAGGAAGTCCCCTTTAAACATTCCACCCCTTGTGCACAAATAAAGGTCCATAAAAAAATAGTTTTCCTAGTGTGGTGTGAAAGAACTCGACTGGCGGCAACTTTGGGATGAAATGCAACACCAACAAAGAGCCAAGCCTCATCACCCAACATCAGTGCCCGACCTGAAAAGGGGCAAATCCCTGCTGCCTCGTTGAGGTTTTGAAAGCAGCATATTAATTCCCTCAGTTTTGCAAACAGATGTTAAAATCTTCCACTTGGGGCAGGGGGCAGTTTTTGGTTGTCCAAATACATTTGCTCATGTGGTTTACATCTTTGTATCCAAACAAAAATGTGAGGCAGAGAGAAAGAGAGAAACACAAGTCAGTGATCTATGTATGTGTGTATGTGCCCCAGCTCATCTCTCAGGGTGTGTGTTAGCGTCTAATTCCCAGTGACAGATAACTGGTCGGAGCAGCACTGTGTCAGCTCTGTTTAGCCAGGACAGGCCTCCTGGAAATTAGACTTAACTCATAACCACAGACGCCAATTGTCCTCCTACGCACACACACTCACAAACACAAAGTCACACATGCAGACACATCTATGTTGAGAAAATTCAACACCCAAATTGATAGATCGTCACAGGTACATAAACTAATGTGGACATGCACTTACAAATGCACACATGTAGATATTATTACACAGAAACACGTACAGCTGGGGCACTCCCAAACTTTCATAAACATTCCTCGACAAAGACACAGACACACACACTGGTCCACAAAACAACTTATTCAGTACCTGTCACCTCTGCTTAATAAATAAGAATCTTGTTTTGGGTGTGTGTGAGTGTGAGTGTATCTGTGTGTGCGACTGTGTGTGTGTGTGTGTTTGTGTATGGGAGTGAGATGTTTAAAGTGTGTGTTTGTTTGTGTGTGTTTGTGTGAGAGAGAAATAGAGATGGGGGTGAGCGGAGGAGCGTAGCTGTCTAGATTAACCATCTAGTCTGTATGGTCAGGCCCCTTAATGAAAACCAATAGAGATTCACTCGGCTTTAATGAACAACACACACACCTCACAGTCTCAATTTACACCTGCAATAAGGCCCTGTCACTCACCCTGCACCTGTGTGTGTTTGTGCGTGTGTGACTGAGAGGGAGAAAGAGGGAGGAAGAGGGAGTGCAGGCGTTCTTCTTTTCTTTCTTTATCTCTCTTTCTGTCTCTGCCTTCCCTTCTGCATGCTTCTTCCCTTCTCACTCTTAATCGATATATAGTATTTATTTTATTTCAACTCCTCTCTGTCAGAGATGGGGGATATTCATGTGTGACTGTGTTGTGTGTGTGTTGTGGTGAACCTTGCAGAGTCAATCTGGTAGGTGACACCCCTGATCTGGCCTCTACAACCAGTAAGCAACCCTGGTAATCAGAAGCCACCAAATTAATTACCTCGTGCATGTTTGTGTGTGTTTGACATTGAACTTGTGAAGTTACACATGTACAGACACACACAAGCAAAATTACTTTCTTGACTGTACTGCATCAGGTGTATCCTGTGGGAGAACTAAATTCGCTCTCGTTCTTTGCCATCTCTTTCCATTAGCATTTACTTCTCCCTGTCTTTGGTTTGTCGATTTCAGTTAATTTTGTTCTTGATAGCCTGACACCCATTACCCAGTAACTAGGCAGTAAATTACTGAGAAAAAAAACAAAGCAAAATGACATGAAATATAAGAAGCACTTTCCTTAGGCCGGCACTCCATTGGCTAAGTGAGCTCCGGCCACCATGTCGGCTTCTCTGTGATTTTGTAATTTCAGAATTCAACCTGCCAAAAATGTTCGGACCCCAATTGAATTAAATATCCTATGTTCATCATTACACTGACAAATTAACTAAATAGCATCTAGCAGCCTCATGTTTCTGTCTTCATTTGATTTATTTCCAGTTCCCACATTGCCAAAACGTGACATCATTAACAATAATAAAAATAATAATAAAAATAATAATAATAATAATAATAATGATAATAACAATAATGTAACAGAAATACTTTCCATGCAAAGCTTTCTGATGGAGTGACTGTATTAAAGTAAAATAATCAGTGAAGCATACAGCATCCTTCTGTCAATTTGTTTTAGTATGATATGAAACATAAAGCTTCTTTACAAAGAAAACAATTACTCAAACATGCATTCAAAACCACTGATCTTGTAGGAGTTAAACTCAGATTTAAACTCTGAGCCCTGGCTATAATGCAAAAATGTCCATATATGAGATCATGGTGATAATCAGATAACATATTTTCTTGGTAATATGTGTCTATATATTTTGGAGTGCACACTTGAGTGTACATGTTTGTTTGTTTGTGTGAATGATGCAGACCATTCTGTGATTGAATGAGTTGGACTGTGTTTGGCTTCACTGAGTCAAAGTAAGGTTGGAGGGGTGAAAGCCTCTTTGAATTTGCAGTCAGGACCTCACCAGATGTTACTTATTAGATGATCAGATTAAAGCCAAACAGCAGCACAATTACGTATTTGTAATAGTACACTACAAATCTGCCTACTGGGATTTCAACTTTTTAACTCAAATTTCTTTATTAAAAATAGCAATTGGAAATTCTAAATGATTAAAAACAATGTATAAAGGAAATGGAAGAGAAATTGTTTTATCAAGAAAGGTTAAAAGGGGGATTGTATGATTTATGACAGAAAACAAGGTGCAATAGGGAAATCATCACACAAGTCATAACACTTAAAACAAAAAGAACACATGAGGGGATGCATGCAGTATGCTGTTTTGGCAACAGGTAGCATTTAGAATTGTGGGAAATTGTGGGATATTTATTTTGAGGGATATACTGTGGACACAATAAGGTATCCAGATCCAGCAGGTAGCAAGAGGTGAGTGTTACCTTTGTCGGTAAGCTGAGATAAAATAACAGTAACAGGTCACGGTGTGTTATCTGAACAGGTATTTGACCTGTCTGACCTGACTGTGTTACGACTAGACTGGTTTAAATAAACATGACTTAACATGATCTCAGCCTGACCGGGGTGCAGCGTGGTGACTGACTAATTCAGTAGACTCACAAGGATAGATATGCTGCTTCCTGTGTGTGTGTGTGTGTGTGTGTGTGTGTGTGTGTGCATGCGATTTAGTAGGGGTCATATAGTTAGATAGGCAAGATCAGTCACTTTAATTTTCACCATGGTTTGCTCTATACTTATATCCCAGTGTGTGAAATAGGGAGATTTACTGGACATTTAAAGTGAGTAAGCACAGATGCAGGAGACAGTTTGAGTGGCACTAATGAGTCTGAAATGTGACTACACAACACCATCTCTCTGCTGCTATCGCTGTTGTGACTGCAGTACAGCTACTGTCTGTCCTACAACTATTACTATCCGCACACCTTGAGGCTAATCTTACAAAGACCTATTTGGGTGTCAGTTGTAACTTTATTCTAATAACTTTGAGCACTGCAGTAAATCTTCATCTTGTTAAGTAATGCTGTCTATGTTTGATTCCTAAATGTCCTGCCAGCAAAGTGTTTCAAGAGTCCTCCAGAATTCAATTTAAAAACAGAACAGCATAAGCCAGACACTTTGTTTCTAGAAAATTCACAAAACAAGATGAATATTGGCTGTCTGGAGGTTGTTTCGTTCAGTTGCTATGTGTCATTTGTACAAGTCCCTCATTAAACTCCAATGCAAGTGTGATTTCTATTCACTTTAGATCAGACTGCAGTGGGTCAAAGAACAAGATTGTGAGATGTGTGGGAGAAGGAGACCTAACACAGAGGAAATCTTATTTTGGATGTTGCAGGCCAGTGGGAAGGTAATGAGGCAGGAGTTGAAAATAGCCATAAAACAATAAAATCAGGCAGATAATTGTTGTTAGCTGATTAGTGTGAAATGGATCCACTCAAACTAGGGGTGTAACAATACATGTATTTGTATTGAACCGTTTCGGTACAGGACGTTCGGTTCGGTGAAGGGCTTTGCACGGGTGAGTTCCCGGAACTGAAGTTGCGTGTGTTCATTTTCCGCCTGCAGCTACACGTGCAGCCTGTTTACGGCATGGCTAACGCTAGCGAGAAACCAGAGCTTGAAGACCCTCCCTTGTCGCTAAAGTCTCCTACTTGTGAACACTGTGGCTTCCTGGTTAAATATTGCAACGGAGAAAGACATGTTTCCGGTGTGACAGTTTAACTGGTGTTCATTTTAACTGGCGAGGGTCCCAGGTGTGCTGGAGGTGCGGTTTGAGAATCCCATCTCGAGAGGGGTCCTCGGTCATGTCCACTAACCAGGAAAAACATTCCGATCGTCCTGCTCATCGATCCAAGTCATGTACATGTATATTCATTTTGACGTGGCTTGAACACTACTATTCCACACGGAGATGCTGGACCACTGCAAACCACTGTTTGACGAGCGCTACAGAGCACACAGTGACAGTGTAGGTGACTGTGTCGATGCCTGTCCAAAAAAACGCGACTGTCAATAAATCGTAAAGTGCATATTTTCATCCTTATATCTTATAAGTTAATCTTTCTGGGAAAAAAATATGAAAGTTGAGTAAAACTGAACAGGGCTATATGCTGGAACTCTTAGTGCTACACTTGAGGAAAAGTTTTGTTAAAAGCCTTTAACAAGCTGTGAGGAATTTATTTTTGCAATACTTCATATAGTTTTTGCTTGAGAATATTTTATTCATTGGAAAGCTTATTTTATATATATTTTGTTTATTTGAGAATAACTTATTAACTTATTACCAGGCAGCACTTTACAACAGTATTCTATTTTTTTTATTTTATTTTCATATTTTGTATGTTACAATACATTGTTGGTTAACAAATGTTCTGAATACACAACAAGCAAATTTATGTTTTGCATTTTGTTCCCATACTGTACCGTAAATGAACCGAACCGTGACCTCAAAACCGAGGTACGTATCGAACTGTGATTTTTGTGTATTGTTACACCCCTAACTCAAACTAATTTTGATCACCATTGTCATTGTGGTCTGAAGGTCTTAACTACAATTTAACTGTATTGCTTTAGTTTCTCTGCATTACTTAACATATTGTCTCTAATTTCTTCTAGACTGTATTTTGTTCTTCTTTCTCTCGATGAAATTCTCTCTTATATTAGATTTCATCTTAGTTTGAGTTACAACAATAAAAAAAAAAAAAAAATGACAGACACACATCACACACACACACACACGTGCACATCTGACTTTCACTTGCTTCTCGGGTTCATGGCCAGACAGGTGAAACACACACCAGAAAACACATCACCCGAGCCACCTCGGGTACACACTATTACCTTCCACTCTGTTACCTTACCTTCACACGGTGTAACCTTTCTTAATAATTACCTCAGCTTACACAGACACACGGAGAGCTCAGATGACGATTACCTATGCAGTGGTGCACGTATAGCATCACAGGCTAGAAGTCATCTGTCAATTCAAGGCTTTTATGGTCATTTCTAAAAGGAAAGCAGAATGACTTAGAAGAAGGGACAGTTACACAATCAAGGCCATAAGTAATTTGCTTAAAGACAGTGTTTAGTCTCTATAATAATCAGTCATAACTGTAACAAGCCTTTATGTCACATGGTGTGACAGTAGCCTGCAGAGTAAAAACAACCGACACAAATTCTAAATGTCAAAGTGTCCCTTTTTAACTAGTCTGGCACATTTATTTTGACAAACCCACTAGGAAATGCAACTAATGCCATCAAGGTCTAATTATGAGCCAGCTCCGACTGTGCTGCAGGCATCATCCATCATACTCTGTGCTGATACTGTCTCTGCCCATATAAACGCTTGTAATCATGCTCTGTCTCATGTGCCATTTGTCATCCTCTATGGCTGGCTGGGTTTCTACTAATCACTACTATTACAACCATATCAGTAGACCTAAGGAGCTCCTAATGGACTCATCCTGGATAGACATGTTTTTAATCTTCCATTACTGACTTTTCCACCGTAATATATGGATTTTCTTAAGGGAACAGATTGGTTTGAACTGATATTTGTAACAATTAAAACAAACATAAGTAGCCTAATGTTTTTTTCTCTAATACGATTTTTTTGTCTATAGTTTTACAGCATGCCTTGGTATATTAAGTCAGATTCTTAAAAAAGCAAACTTGATCTACACAGGTCTGGTGATGATGGAGGGTGGGAATATGTCGAGTGTGAGTGAATGAGAGACCTGCGGGCCTCAGGGGCCGAACTCTGCTTTCAAACCGTCTGCCTTCCACAACTTGGACACCCCTTATTCACCATATTTTCTCTTGTGTTTTCAACCCCCTTTTTCTCACTGTCTCCTCTGCCTTCTCCCATCCAACCTCTTCTTTTCTTTCATGGTTTCCAGATGCCTCGGGCTGGTCCCTTGGTCTGATGGCTCCCAGCAGGAGGGAGGACTCAGGATGCATGAATACTGGGAACACACAGAATGCTAGATGATAAGATGTTGTAGTCACAGAACTGCTTTGGATAATATAGTTTAGATTCAGAAGGTTCAATCACTACAACAACCAGTTACCAGGTTTTTTAACCTCAACCATTAAACAAATAACAAAATCCTTGAAATCCATCATGATTATGTTTATTTAAAGCAGTATTTTCCATTGGACGGCCATTTAAAGTGGTGGTTGTGTTTTAAATAGCAATATCAATTCAACTGTCTTTTGAGGAGTGATGCAGAGATTTTAAGATCCATTTAAACAATAATTTTGCTATCCAGATATCAATGCTTGGAAAATCCAAAATGTTTAGTGTCGTTGCAATAATGAGAAGAATAATGATGAAATATTAAAAACTACTTTAAATAAATAGTCAAATAATTAACTTTTTAACACGATGCAAGTTAGCAGCACATAAGAAGCAAAAGTGCACTGATTGCTGGTGTGTTTTCATTACATAGTTTGTATTCACAGTGTGTGTGCCTATAGCATTTGTTGGTGGTTTTGGCACTGAGGCCTTGCATTGTAAATCAGTCAGCTTCCACTGGTTGCGAGCATCAGCTGCAGTAAATGACTGAAATATAAAATGAACACTTTGTGTGTTTATCTCATCCCCTCAGTCCCGAGCCTTGACTGCACTGCATTGTAAAGTAATAAAGCAGTGCGCAGTTTTCACAGAGAGCTAGTAATTATGGGAGCGCTGTGATGAGAAGGTTTTCTCTAGATAGACTAGATTGGCCATTCATTACCAGCTCTACACACACACACACACACACACACACACACACACACACACACACACACACACACACACACACACACACACACACACACACACCAGCTGCAGAGAGACAATGGAGTGCAGGCTGATTCAATCTGGGCTTGTACTTACAGACAACAATGAGATAATCAAGTAGAGCATTACACCGCACAGTGCAGGGCTAGGTGTGTGTGTGTGTGGTGTGTGTGTCCCTATTCCTTTTTTAAGCACAAAATTCACAATTCATGCCACTCTCTTAAATGTTCTCTGTCATGTTGTGTATTTCTGTCTGTTTTTCTGCATTAAACAAACTTATTAGTGCAAATAAAAAAACAAACAGAGAAAAAAACACCTCAATGCTCTGTGCAGCAGGCTCTGCTTTACATCTCTGAAGGGAAAACAAGTTAAAGGAAATATCAGAAGAAAGCGGTGGGTGAAGAGTACAAAAGAGTGTTAAGAGACCAAACGAAGGAATTAGGGGAAAGGTAGAGAACGAGGAAAAAGAGAGAGAAAAGGCCTGTAATTTATAGTTGTCAGACAGTATATAACATAAGAGGGACGCTTTCTCTATTTCTTTCACCCGCTTCTTCTCACCAGTACTTGGTCTCTCTGCTTCTCAATTGATATGTGCTTGATTCCCAACAACCCCCTCCGGCACCCGCTGGGGAGCCTTTTTAGATTTTACGCTTGGATATATCTGTTTAACTCCCCGTTTACCCCTCTGACAACACGACTACACAAAGACGTGCAGAGCTGCCGGCGGAGAATGTAAGGGAGAGGGATGCTACCCCACGGTCCTCTGGGAATTGGATATAATACAATACAATAAAAGAAAGACAGAGGAGAGAAGGGGAGATGTTTTTATTGTAGCGAAAGACACCCCTCATCGATGTGTGTGTGAGTGAGTGTATATATATCTGGCTGGATGCTGTTAAGTGGATGGAGCACAGACACAGTGGGACTCGTTTATCAGTGTATGTTTGCAGAAGCTAAGGAAAAGCCAGGCCTAAACAAATAAAAGTTACTTTGAAAATGACGTGTGGAAAATGGGGACAAGACGGGTAACTTAGGGACAGACTGTTTGTCAGCATGAACACACCTGCTCCTCCTCCAGCTGTCTCAGATATTTAGTAATACGTTTGATCCATTCTTGTGTTGTAATAGTTGTAATATGTTGTATTGTGATCCTTTATACATGCTCATTTATTCATGAGTGTCCTTAGCTGTGTGTGTTTCAGGGGTGGTGCTATGCTAATGAGTCTTTGCATGGTTAACACACTGCCTCTGGGGAGGAGGAGGGGAGTGCAGCTTCATGACCGTGACTGACAGTGAGCAGCATGACCGATAAATGGAGCGGGTTTATCCACGCTATAGACTTCCGATTGTTTTGTTCAAAATTAGTGACGCAAACAGTAACAACAATGAACAACTACATCAAGGAATGAGGAAGGCAGAAGGCCCACAGAGTGCAAAAGACCAAGACCCGATAGTAAAAAATTTAAAACAAGTACTTTTGTGAGTCTGAACACACAATTCTATTTGTTTGCACCCTTCTCCTGTCTCCACTTTCATTGGTCTATTTTCCACATCCATCACAACCATCATTGTTTCATCTGCATCGTTTTTTCCTTCTACTTTCCTTCCCTCTGTCCTTCACCCTTTCTGCCTTAATGCCTGCCTGTTCTCCATTCATTCCTCAGCGCTGTTTTTCCTCTTTTATTGGCTCCTCATTTCATGTTGTTTTTCTCCCTTGCCTTCTTTCATGTCATTCACCTGGAAGAGCCATAGAGCATTCTAAATTAGTTTTACAATTTAAGCATGAATTATTTGATTAAAGACAATGATTTACAACATTAATTAAAGGAACAATTACATTCCACAGCATTATTTAATTCATTATTTGATTGCTGTCAACTGCTTAAGTCATACACAGACACAGAAATAACTTATCTTACCCAGATGTAAACAAATAGATATGTAACTAAATAGATGTCAGACCTAATTGATCTATAATGCCTTTTATACTCCTGAAGCAGGCGTGACCGACCGAACATATCTATCGATCCCCCTCATCTCTATCATCCCCACCCTTTTCTCTCCTCCCCTCTTCTCTCTTGAACCCTTGACCACGACCCCTAGAGGTCAGAGGTCAAGGTTGGGGGTCAGCGTGGTGACACTGAAGAGTCGCAGGACCCGCCCGTCTCTTTTTCTGCGTTAAAGCAGGTGGAAAGAATGTGATTGTGGCGTTAGATTGATTGTTGTTGCATGCCAACAAAGAGGCCCCCAGTGTCTGCGTGTGTGCGTGCATGCATGCGTGTGTGTGTGTGTGTGTGTCCGTCCTGACAACAATAATGCATTTCAATAGGTCTAATGTGAAAGCTGTCAATACTGCTGATCCAAACCACAACGCTTCATAGGAGGTTATTGCCCTTTGGCTGGTATACGGTGTGTGTGTGTGTGTGTGTTATACAGAATGTGTGCAACTTCTATGTGTTTGGATATGTCATGCTGGTGTGTGTGTGTGTGTGTGTGTGTGTGTGTGTGTGTGTGTGTGTGTGTGTGTGTGTGTGTGTGCGTGTGTGTGTGTGTTAATTGACAGATGTTGGGTCTTAAGCAGCAGCTAGAGGGAAGTAAAGGAACCCTGTATTGATTGGTTCAGTCATGATTGTCAGCTGTCTCCTCTTACATATATACTCATATTTTTCTTCATTAATTGCTTCTTGGGTTTCGTTGTCTTTGTCTTCCATATTTTTTGTTACATCTGCAGTGACTTAAACCACAGTTTGTTATTTTGTTTTGTTATTCTGGAAAAGTGCGTTCAATATTCTTCGCGACAGAAGAAAATTGTCCACCTGTGAGAAATATTAATATTTTCGATGGCTCTCTAAAGACAGCTGCGATAGAGGCTAAACTTTAAATGTAGATGAATTGTAATTTACTCTCAATCATGTATTCTGAGCATCAGCTTATTTGTTTTTGCCCACAGTTTATGTTAGATGTGATTTTCAGTAGCGATTTATTTAATGTTTGTGTCATTACTTTTTTCCCAGCTGTGTTTTTACCTTGATAAATTGTCCTTGTTGTTGCACGGTGATGCAAGGTTTCACATTCACTGTTTGATTTAAAAAATCAGCTCTTTATATATTACACACGGGATATTGCACAATTATTACTGGGCGATAGCACTCTGGTGGTTGTATGTTATTGTGTGTATGTGTGTTTGCATATGTGTGTTGGCATGCATGTTAACATGTCTACAGTCATTTCTGTGGCATGTGTGCATGTGTAGTGAAATTAGGTGTTATTGAGCTCCTCTGACTGGAGTGTCCCTGCGGTGCCTATTCTCACTGCTGGATATCAACAGCACACTACACACGCACAAAACAGGCATGCATGCGCAGACGCAAACACACACATAAGTCCCTGTGGTGATTATCAGATCCCCTCAGATCCTCTCGAAGCCTCCGACTGAAGTGGAATTCACTTTGCTTTTTATTTACTGGCTATAGAAAGCCTGGCGACAGCCGTATAAAGGGACCTAACACACATACATGTACACACATCAAGACTTCCACTGTACAAAAACTGTAACATTTCCTGAGCTGTCATATTCTTATTTTAAGTACTGAACTTTATTTAAAATAAGTGAACAATTTAGTAGATTCTTTCCAAAGCAACAACTACTTGTTTCAAGATATTTCAAGTGTCACCATGTTCAGGCTGAAATCGTTCTGTCGCTTAGATTGTCTCAACATGACAATTAATGAAACAGTTCACACATTCATGAAGTGAAATTCAGATCTTTTTGACTCACTTGATGTACGTGATTTTTCATTGATTGCCTCTTCTTTCATTCAATCCCGCAGCACATCTCAGACATTTTCAGTAATGCTATCACTGTTGTGATGTTGAAGAATTCAAATAGTTTCTATTGTGACATTCAATATAAGCTGCTCAGAAGTAGTTTAATGCCTAAATGTATTTATTTGTCAAAAGGAAGCACAGCTGGTCCTCGACACACTTTGACCTCTAACAAATCTTTTGTCTCTGCATTTGGTAATCTGCATTTTGGTAATGCAGTTTTACTAACTCCGGTTACTTGTCAGCTCACATTCATGCTGAAACAATTGTGATTAGCCAAAATTGGCAAATACCAGGTTTATCTGTAGAAAGTAATCTGTGACCTCTGTGCACCTGTGGTGCTGCCACTATAGCAAAAACTGCACTTCACAGTTCTCTTGACTTTGCCAACAGTAGCATTGTTGCCTGTTTTGATTTATGAGTTAAATATACCAACATTCCTGTACTGTGAACATTGCTGTCACCTTTAAATCATATGGTAACTCTAACATGTCAACTTCTCTGAAAGCCAGCCTTTATTTTAGGCTAGGAGTCATAAGACCTGCCAAGGTGTTTTGATAAGTGTCTCAAATTAGTTTTCTCCATTTCACAGTACACTAATATACCGTATGAAATGTAGGTGTGTGTCTGCACATGAGCTTTTACTGTGCTGTAATACCGCTCAAACAGTTGGATCTAAATGAAATAACTTGTGTTTTTGTGGGTGCCTATGTGTGTCTTTGCACACTTGCTCTTCCACATATGTGTGTGTGTCTGAATACGTCTCTAAGTGATCATATTTGTCCTCTGAATGTAAACCAGGTCTATCTGATTCCCCACAGACAGGCAGGTATGGAGATATTATGGGATTTGTGCAGGTTGAGTCCAGTGTGTGTGTGTGTGTGTGTGTGTGTGTGTGTGTGTGTGTGTGTGTGTGGGGGGGGGGGGGGGTTGTGG
>OMLP01046349.1:0-15284 GCA_900302685.1 Spondyliosoma cantharus
TTGTTGTTGTTGTTATGAGACGTCGAAGGCTAGAGGTGGAGGGGTGGGGCGATGGCGTCATCGTTTCGGAAAGTATGAGGATTCGCCGTCCACACGAGAACTCGAGGGCGCCGTTTTTGGATGTTTCCACCCTGAGACCAGGTTTCAAAAAAGTTCGTTTACAGGATCCATGTGGACGATCGGACAAAACGATGCAAAACATGTGCGTTTACACTGAAGAGCGTTTTCGTCTGGACGGCCTCTGAGACGCAGCCCTCGACTTCTCCAGTGTTGGCGTAACCTCCAACTCTGTCCCGTCCACCAGCGTCTCCACCTGAGCGCCGCTGTCACACCAGCTGAGCTGCAGTCCGAGCCTCAGCCTGACTGACTCTACCCACCACATGCGCTTGTGAAATAAATTCCTTTCTGTGTTGGTGTTCTGCATTCTGGCCCGGCTGCAATCACCCACAATTCATCGCACAAAACATGGCAATCAAAAAAAAGTGAAAGTAAATGAAAACAGGATGGGACAAAAGGAGTGAAGCTAAAAAGTGCCTTTGTAGGAAACCTAGCAGAGCTCCGTGTACCGAAGGTTGAGGCTGGAAGGTTTGATTCCAGCCTGTCGATGTTTGAGGTGAGCGTAAGAAAGACTTCATCAAAAGCTTTTTTTTCATTTGTAGTTAAAAAGATGTCTGAAAAGACTTTCATTTTGAGGCCTGTAATGAAATTGCTTGGACATGAATAGTCAATGTTAAAAAGAAGTTTTAAGAATCAAGAAACTTTCCTTCTGGCTCCTCAGTCTTCTGAATAAACTGAAGTCTTGGATGCGTTCGGCTCAGTGGCAAACCTCGTCAGATAAAACACAAAACGGGGACTTCTGGTTCTGCTTGATCAGAACTCGTTTGTAAGACGTTGTTGAATACATATTCAATACGCTGTAAGGGATCTCTTCAAGGCCAGTATGAAAAGGAGGAATGATTATAGAAGGCGGAACTATGAAGTCAGAAGTATTGTTTTATGACGGACTTGAAAAACATATTGCTGTGAATTATGGGTTACTTTAATTCAGATTTAGAATCTGGAAGCCTGCAGAAAGCGATGGCGTCGGTTTGATTTCAGCTTTAGTTGGAGCAGGTGTGTGTGTGTGTGTGTGTGTGTGTGTGTGTCAACAGGGGGAGGCCTTGACTGAGCAGCAGCAGCTTCACTCCTCCGTCTGTGTCTACACAGGATGCATTCAGGCTCCAGGTTGTAGCTTGCTGTGCTACAAAATGATCAAATATCAGGAGTCTCATCACCAGCTCCAGCACTAAATCACAGCACCTTTTGACAGCTTCTTTACTCTTAACCCAACCCGCTAATAATAAGAACATACCGGTCCATCCAGCTTCTGTCCTTCACTGCTGTAGCAGCTTGGCTCTCCTCCTCCTCCTCGTGTTTGCAGGATGAATAGGTAGAGTGTTAATAATGATGTTTTCCACTCATTTACTAATTGTGTCTCATCAAAAGCCTTTCAAGCAGCCCTCATCAGGGTGTGTGTGTGTGTGTGTGTGTGTGTGTGTGTGTGTGTGTGTGTGTGTGTGTGTGTGTGTGTGTGTGTGTGAGAGCAAGAGATGAAACATAAGGATGCTAATGTCTTATTGATGATGTAATCCTGGAGGGGCCTATTGAAGATGTTATGCCTCAACACAAGGGGACAGACAAAGAAAGACGGTGGGGTGGGGGGAGGCACAGTTTAACCTTCAAGTGGTGATGAGTCCGGTGAAGAGGACAGAGGAAGCTGGGACCTCTTCTCCTGGTTGGTCACATCGTATGTTTAATGTCTAATGTTATGAATATGGCTCCCTGATGGCCGTATGGCACTCAGCGAGATGCTCTCCGGCCTATTTGCTTCCATCAGGAACATGGCACCATTTGTGTTTTTTTGTTTTTTTTCCCAACATGGAGGGAATGTGTTTGTTTTCTCAGGCAGGACCTGTGGGATGCTCTGTTGATCTCCATCACACAGAACATTTGCTCACGCAAACAACTTCTTCTTGAAGACGCCGAGCCTGAAGGCGGCAGCAGACAGTTCACATATGACATTTAAATGGGCGAACCGTAGCTCAGGCAGCAGAGCCGCCCCTTCAACTGTAATTCATCCTGTTAATACTCCGGCACGATCTTCACATCATTTGCATATCATGCATTTGTAAAGATTTCAAACTTAGGGCTGCACCTGTTTACTGATTTGCTATTTGTTTTCTCGATAAATCGTTTGAGCTATACGACTTCAGGAAAATGTGAAAATATTCATCACAATAACCTTTTTGTCCAATAAATATTTAATTTATGACGTTACACCTGATATTTCGCCTTTTATGGAAGCAATTCCTAAACTCATGGCTGCGTCCTTTCCTTTCTCAAAACTTTTATCTTATCTCAACTTAAGACATCTTAACTAGAACTGTTAACTCTATTTGTGTACCTGCACTAATCCAGTCATGCCTGTATGGATGTGTGCAGGCGTACTTCACTCTCCTGTCCCCAGAACGACCACGCCCCTCCTTTTTTAGGTGAAAACAAGTGGTGGTGCCAGATTGAATAAAGGAGAAAGCTTCAAGCCGTCCGCAGAGAGGATGGAAATAGTAAAACGTGACAACCAGTCAGTCAACATCTGTCAGTGTCCATCTGTGGCAAACACTTAACACGTTGTTTTTTGAGTCGCTTGAGTTTTTACTGTGAGAAAAATATGGCCATGCTATAAACCACCTGAGCAGAAGGTATGTTCAGGTCAATAATCCACAGAAATTGAACTGACCTTCCTTCTAATAACGAACCTTGTAAACAGAATCACGTCACGTAGGAAGCCGAGCGGAAACCGACCTGTTTTCTGCTGCGCTCGGCTGTCGAAGTGGAGGCGGCCAATCAAATTTTGAAGGGCTGTTTTCACCCAAAAAGTGGGCGGAGCTTTCTGATGACTGCTTTTACCCACCACGACTGTCTCACTTCACTTGTCACCGGCAAGCGAGCGTGCTATCCACCAGTTTGCTGCACAGAAGATGTAGTAAAAACTGTTGAAAGGTAAAAGTTGTGAAGAGTTTTAATGACTTGACTGGACATTTTTCTACAGTTGCTGCCTCGTACGAGCTCGTCGTACGCTCTGCGGGCTCCTCAGAGGATCGACACACCGAGCTCTCGACGATGCGTATTTTGCATTCCACCACGTTTGTCACGTTTGCTGCAGCGGTGTCCTCGTTGCCCTCGGTATTTCCCACCGCTCCCTCCATGCACATGCTCTCCACTGTTTATCCGCGACCTTGTGCTGTGCTGCACCGGCTTTGAGTGTAACTTTTACCTCGAACACTTCTACTTCTGTGTACTTCTATTCTCAAATGATGTTTTATTCCACTCACAGCTGCAGCGCATTTCCATTTAGTACCCCTCAAAATAAAAGCCCTTAGACATACCAACCGTTTAGTAACCGGCCACTCGATAAAATGTCTTACAATGTCAACATATACATATACTTTTAGCATATTTATCTACACAATGTTGCTTTATTGGTTGTTAAAATACCTATATTTATTTTTCCTGTTTCCTGAAGCCACCCTTTGTTGTCATTTATTCACTGAAGAAAGAAGAAGACAGTGGCTACGTTATTAATCCTCTTGAGGAAATTCTTTTTTTTTATTAGCCCACATTATTTGCAGTGAAAGTCCTATAATTGCTACTTTTAATAACAGATCTGATCTGACATGGTCTATTAGTTTCCTCAGCCACCAAAGCCTAGAGTGCAGTCGGATGTGTTCTGGAGGAGGCACGGTTCGGACTCTGTTGTGTTTGGGACCTGTTTTTATAAGAGTCGGCAACTGGACCCCTTCTCAAGATACATCTGCTTTAGTACGAATGGTTCAGCAAAACCTCTGGTTGAGAAATTTAAATTGTGTCATAAACACGGTATATACTGTATGTCATTACAGCGCGGGCTGTACGGCTCTTCGGTGTGACTGTACAGAGGTGCCGGTGTTGTCAGCAGCCACAAATGGATGAGGATGTGATCTCTGTACAAAGAGGAAATGGCTGTAATGACTGCAGAGGTATGTTTATGTAAATAAAAACTGTCAGGGAGCTGATTACAGGGAGAGGGGGAGGGAGACGAAGCACCCGGCCTCTACCTGGGCCATGAATATTTGATTCCCTCTATTGTTCGGGAAATATTCATGAAATCAGGAGAGCTTTCACTTCACCTGCCTCCTTTGCCTCCTCCGATACTCTCTCACCCTCCTCCCCTCTTCTGTCAGCTTGCCTGACCCTTTCTCACATTTTCCTCTCTGTCTCTTTCTTCTGCCATCTTGTCTCCCTCCCTCTCCCTCCCTCTCTCTCCCTCTCCTCTCTCTCTCTCTGTGGCTTTACATCTTGGCCCTGCTCCAATCTCCTCTCCAGTAATTGCCTCATCCAAAAAACTTTCTGGAGAGGAGTAGAGGAGCTTTGTGTGCTCTTTTGTGTACTGACGACACTGATTGTTCGCAAATGAGCTGGCAGCATATTCATTCAGCAGGAGGTGATAAGGAGGTGCTGTCAGGGGCCAGAGGACAGGAGGAGATAGGAGGGGAGGGAGGGAGAGAGGGAGCAACACACACATCGAGCAGACGGAGGACGGAAGATGCGGCGAGAAAGAGGGAAAAAAAATGAGGGGGAGAAGAAAGGGAGAGAGGAAGAGGAGAGAGTGAGAGGAGGACATGAAATAATCGAGGCAGATTCTCTGAGCAGCGCCAATTAAACTCCTCTAAAGAAACCATCTCAGTCAGGAAAACTTCTATACGTCAGTGAGCGTCCTCGGTCCCTGCTTTGTTTAATGCCATCAGGCTGATCTGTTCATTTTAAGAGCAGCAGATGAATAGAAGTCAGAGTTGATCCCCTTGAAGTTGTTTTTTCCTTTCAAAGGAAGCTTTTCAAATGCATACAATGCCACATTTGTGCTGCCGGAGTGTAATGCATACAGGTAGAATCAGTCAACTCCGCTGCTGTCACGCAGAGATTTAAGACTTTTAAAAACAAGTTTTCTTATTCTGGACGTAGTCTTACCAGGTGTATGATCTTGTCTCCTGGCAATGGGTCAGGTGTCAGCTGCCTGTGTTAGGCAGATTTCCCCACGTTTAAAAAAAACCCACAGAGCAAGACGCTTACCCTTGAATTCCACCAAGTCCGTGTTCGACCCGTCTCCGATCCGCCACGACAGCGGAGCTACTAGGTGTCACTCTAGTCTATGTGTGAACTTTCACTGGCTTCACTCCGGTGCAGCTCCGGCAGTCCGGACCGTTCCGTAGCAGATAGGATAGGCTTCTGTTTCTGCACAGTTCTGCACAGGGCAGACAGGAAGTCAGACACCAAAACATATTTCATAATAAAACACTCCAATCTCCAAGAGTACAAGCACTTCTTCTAATCCTTGGATAGGGAACACATATGTTTAGCTGTGGTCGTGCGTGATTCTGTACACACAGATCAAACCTGATTGTTTTATGCTCGTGCACTGTCGGACGTTATGAAGCGGGCAGCAGAATTCCCTCCCAGCAAAATGATGAAAATGTGTTTACTGGAGGATTTACGTAGAGGAGCGGGAGCCTCCGTCACGCTCATGATGGTCATTAATTAAGGCTTCAACAGCAGAATACGTTTTCAAATCCACCACAGATGCAGCCTGACAGACAACTGGTGCCACCGGCAGCTGTTCCTCAGTGGTGACAGTGCTTCCACTCTGCAAAATATTGCAGGAGCATTAAAGTCCTTTTTCTGTATAATCGTGACGTGTTTAATAGAGCCATTACAGATCATTTAGGTAATGGACATAGAGCCATTAGACAGACTGGAAGAAGTCTTTTAAGAGATTCATTTTGCTTATTGTGGATCATTTTAGTGGAATTATCTCATCACAGGAGTTGTTTTTGATACATTTGACTTTCTTTGTCACAACAAACTTAACTCAGAGAACCTCCGAGCATCTGTGCGAGACTGGAAACTGCCTGTACGTTAGACGTTTCTTTAAACAAGATATTCAAATACAGAACTCTTCTTCTCTTTCATGGTTGACTTTTGGAATAATATTAAAGATTGTACACACCAATGCAGCCATACATACATTTTCAAAGTTCAGGAGTAGTTCACGACTTAAATTAACTGACCTGTGGACCTGCTGTCACCACCGGTATAAAAGCTTTTATTGCCTAAGCCATCAAAATGATTATTGCCATACCAACTTGAAGAAAGCTGTGACCCTGGGCCGAGAGTGAATTCATATTGCTGTGCTCCACTTTGATTTGTCTGAATAATGCTCCAAATATGCCACGAGTTTCTGTGATCTGAGGCCAACGTCACTGCTGCAGGCTGTCTTTATTTACAGGTGTCACAAGAGAGACGAGGTCAGTTAGAGGGCGGTCGGGCTCAGAACCACCACACATAATGAATCACATGGACCTTCATTGAGCAGAACAGATTTTGTTTCAGTCTTCGCTGGCATTAGCTGAGTAGAGTTTGCGTGGCTCACGAGGGGAGTCGCTGCGGTCAGCGGGGCTCAGCAGCCGCTCAGTGGACTGAACACGACCGCTGAGACCAACAGATGCCAGTATGGAGGCGATTTACAGCAGCTCGGATCAGAACTTCTGAGGGACGAGAAGAGATAGCATGCCAGGACCGGATGAGGCGAGAAGTGTCAGAGGAGCAAGAGTTGACCATCACGAGGCAAAAACAGCTTGTAGAGTCAGAATATTCCCACTTCTTACTCGGACGGCTGACGATTTATCTTGTTCGAGCCAGAGGTGATTGTGTAAAAACAAAACCGAGACTGTTTTGGTGAGTTTTATTAGGTTTGAATGGAGCGTGTGAGCTCATCTTAGCTCAGCAAAAGAGAGAAACTTAGAGTCAGTCTAAGTAATGAATTAACTTTCATCCCAGTCACAAGACAGGATGGGACTTCTGCAGACGTCCCTTCAGCACAATACAAGGGGTGTTAAAGAAGAGTTCATTCTCATAAAAGATACTCAGTGGGTGCATGTGCCAAAAACATGTTGCGGGCTTCTTATCGGCTTCCTAGGATGTGTGTTAGTTGTACTTTCTCTGGCTGAGATGGAACCCCACACACGTAAAACACATTAAAACAATTCAGAGATGACTCTTTGAGATTTTTAAAATTATTGGATGGATCAACATTTGGGTTAGTGGATGTCATGTGACCTGCATTACTGACTCGGACCTTGCAGCCTCACACTGTTCCTGGGGTCTCGGGCTGTGCAGCAGGGTTGGAATTGCAGGCAATGTGCTGCACTTGTGCTCAGAAAGGAACTATCGAGAATGTAATCCTTGCATGAGAAATGGCTGTAGAACACGAAGAACATGTGCTGACTGTCACAAACACTCAAGCTTGTCTCACTGAAATATAGAATCCCAAAGAGCCATTTAGCCGGCATGCACACGGACGCTAATGTTGTTTTTTTTCCACCAGCACTTTTAGTTTCTTCTTGTTTTTCCATTACCAGTCGTACTCGAGTTGAGCCGAGCTGCGACTGCGATGTACCTGCTTCCGAGTAACAAGTGTTTTTAGACGTCAGCGTGTTCAGCTCTCGGTACTTTACTAGTTTCTCTCGTCTTGTTTGTTCTGCTGTGTTTTTTTTTTTTTTTTACTGTTTCGTCGTGTTCACGTTCGTATTTAGACACTGCTGGGGAAAATCCTGCAATGCTACTTCATAATAAAAAGCTTTTAAATGACCAAATCATGGGGGGTGGGGGCTTTTATTGTGAAGACATTACAGGAAATAAAACATGTTTTTAATTGAATTAGCGGAGCCACTCTGTTGGCAGTGATTCTCTGATAGTCCTGAGGGGATCGAGACAAACATTGGTTTAAGACGCGCCTTCAAGCAGGTGGTGGAAATGCAAATATGTGCCGCGGCGAGACAGCAGAGACGTAGTGGATGTAATGGAAAGATGGCGTAATGTGCAGACACAGGACGACTTCAGGACGTCTCAAGTATTCAACATGTTCAGACATGGCTCCACTTTCATCACTCAAAGCAAGATTAGACTTGGGAAGTATCAGTAGTATATTGATCTCTACGAAGATGACAAAGTAATCTGCACTAGTAAAATAACATAATTTGCCATAAAGTATCCTAGAACAACCTCACAGGCTCCGACACAGGATTGAAACTGCTTTCAGGTCATTTTACTCTTGATTCACACTTAAGCAGTTTCCCAGAGCGAGCTGACAACACCGGAGCAACCGGAGACAATTGAACACGGCATCATCAGTTTCCCTGTCTGAGAGGCAGCGGCAGGATGTTTAGTTGATGTTTCCTCGCTGAAGATGTCGACTCAGATGTAGCCAGGCAGAGCAACCTTTCAAAAGCTTCGGGTTCTGTGGATCAGGAACGTACAAGCAGCTGACTTCCTCCGCTCCTTTTGTTGCTCGGAAAATGATTATAAAGTATAATTTTACTTGTCTTTTATTCTGTCTGACACTTGACAGGCGCACGCGGTCACGTTCGTACACGGACTCACGTTCTTGGTGCTGTTTCAGAATCCTTGAGCTTTAATCTGTGTTGTTCTGCGTCCTTACCTTAGATAAACACCCTGGTCCAACATAGTTATTTATAGCTGCTGCATGAATTAGTTTGTGCACTTGATATTGATAGAGGTACATCTCTCAGGCGAGGACAGTTTATAAAACTGTATTTTTTAATTCTATCAAACGTGACCAACTCCTACTTTCCGTCGTCTGTCAGAGGCGTTCAGGGCAGCTTTAGTGCACTGAATCTGTAAATATCAGCATCCTGTTCGGATGGACGGGATAAAACAGTGACATTGTTCTCTTGGTGGTCAACAAAACGCTTTGGCTGACACATTCATGCAACCTAGTTGTCGACGTTTGGGTTTTGTGTTGGTTATTTCCTGTCTTATTTTGTAGTTTATATCCTCATGTGTAACGTTTCTCTTTCAACTTCCTCCCTTTGTTGGTTTTCCTCGTGTTCGACTAGTTTGTTCTTTGTGTTGTTTTCCTCGTGGATTACTCTTGTTTTGTCGCTAGTCTTTTTTTACCTGCCGCTTGCTTTGGATTTCACATTATTTGCTAAAGCTTTCGTTCCATCAAATCCTGCTTTCTGTCCCGTTACCTGCTCGCCTCTCAGCGTCTGCACCGCTGTCTCTTGACGAGTTGTTTGTCTAAAGAAGGGGTCACCAACCTTTTTGAGGCTGAGACCGAGGAGAGAGAGCAATATGGAGTTGAATAATAATATAATATTCTACATTTGTATTCATTCATTCCATGTATTAGGAGACGGTGTAGGTTTAAGATGCCTTGCCTTCAACTGATGAGCTCACTGCGAGCTGCCAGGCGCTCGTCGGCACCGTGTTGGCGACTTCTGGTCTAAGTCATACTGACATTAACCGTCCAGCAGAGGTGATGTGGTCACACATGCAGCACACACACAAAATCTAGATTTGAGTAAATAAAATCAACAGGGGTCCCTGAACCTCTACTTGTTGACAGTCAGTCACTCTGGGTAGGGCCACCGGTTAAATGCTTTAAGTGCTCCTCAACCTTTGCACATCAGTGTGGAGGGTTTGTCATATTAAGTCTAGTGTGCAGTGACAGAGGAAGTTACAGTGTAAGACAATGATTCTGCAGCGAAGGTCACTCACCATCCTCCAGAACGTCTAACCAGTGTTATTAACCATAACCCAGACTGTTACTGCCAGATGGCGCCGGTTGTTTTGCTCTCACATAAACCAACAGGATCCATCGATTTGTTCCTGCCTAAATGTATTTAATTTGTCTTAAACTCATGTCTACAGCTGTGCCAGCAGCTCTGGGCTCAGCCAAAAGAATACTTTGGACTTGAAAGTGTCCCGTCGTACTGCGAGAAAGCTGCTCCTTCGCCACAGTCGCAGTAAACGGAACCGTCGTAGCATTTCCTGCACTGCAGCTGTGTTTTTCCAGCCTGCTCCAGGGGGCCCTCTGCCCAGCATGTGTTCAGATGTTTCTTAAACCTCCTCTGGCCAAATCCACAAGATTCCATTTGCAGAAACAATAATTTTATCTTTGTAGAACACATTTCATTCAAACCCAACTAAAACCAAATAAAACTGAGCAAAATCTTCCTGGTTTTTCTCTGATAAACCGTTAATCCACCACGTCAGATGTGAAAATATCAGAAGAGGAGCGAGAGGGAGGGCAGACAGGAAAAACAGCGTGTAGACCAAGAATATTTTCACATCCGAGGCAGCGAATTAAGTTTTTATTTCAAGTAAACCAGAGTTGGTCATTGTTGGAGCAGTGTGAAGATGAACCGAGACCGTTTTGGGAGTTTTATTTGTGTTTTTCTGTCAATTTTGCAATGACGTCTGGAGGAATCTTTTCCATTATGCTGTCAGACAATTAGATTAACAGTCTGAGCCGGTCAGCGGCAAAAACAAACTCTTTTAGTGGTTGTACGTACAGTGCACGACTGCCCACAGGCCATTTTCGCAGCTGCTGGCTGAAGCCCTGCAGCTCAACACTGGACCGGTTTCTAAAACTGTTTTCTCTCATTAGTCTCCAAGACACAAAAACATGGGAATATAAGGTCCGGGTTAAAAATACCAATGTAACCGCTAATGGGCTTAAAACGGCATCTGCAATTAGCCTCCTCGTTTTATAAAATAGATGCAGAGAAAAGGTGATGGTGCTTTGACATGATTAGATGTATTTGCATCACCGATCTATGAAAGATGTTTCGTGCTGCTTGCAGTAGGTGAAGAGAGGAGGCGAGGGAAGCTATCACTGTCTGATACAAACGTCTCTGTATCCCAATTTGTATTGAAGGATTTTCAAATACTCGGAGGAGGAAGCAGAACCACAAAGGTTTCACTGTATTAACAAGCGTGTTTTTGTTTTAATCGCTCCGCCGCAGATTTCAAATAATAAATATAAAGATGAACTAGAGAGATCATCACACCCGCCATGACGCCACTCAATATATTCACATTCCAACCCACTGCTACTCAGTAGTGATTACAGCATTATTACATCAGTACTCAATACTCGCGGGTCGGACCGCATCCATCTTTGAACTCGGCCTTCATTTGGATTTCAGCTACACACCTGTGCTGTTCGGTGACTACATCTTGCAGGGTTGTGACATTTGGCCCGTGTTTAGATTACCGGTGACCTGAAAAAAATCACACGTTGATCACATTAATAAACAGATCTGCAAAGACCCAAGTGTATTCTGTTTTCTCAGAACACAAAAGCATCTCTCTCTACATTAAATCTCACCAGGGAGAGCTGAAATAAACTATAAGTGTGCATGTGTCTCCCAGGCAGATTCAAAAAGCTGCTTCTCGCAGTATTCCCTGGTGATTTACTGCAGCTGTCAGCAGGTGGATCTCACTGAAAGATAAACTCCTCCTCTGCCTCCCATCTTCTAAACCTGTCCGCAGAGAGTTACAGAAACAGAAGACGGAGCGGCATGATGCATTCACACTGCAAGCGACGGTGAGAAATCTGATCTGATTACAGCTGATAGTTTGACATTGGTGTGTCAGTGATCAGAGAGGCATGATGAAGAAAGTTACGGACTAAAACTCAGCACGGACTTAAAAAGAATTAAACATACCTCTCACTTGCTTCAGACGGCACCATCGGACTCAAATTTTGAATATTTCTACTTGAGTGAACAAACTTTTAAAGTTAAATCTGCATGAAACTCAGGTTTTCAAGCAGGGACACAGTGTCCCACTGACCTTTCTGCAAAGTTTCAAGTGTGTTTCACCTCTGAACACAACCGACACTAACACAACACTCAGCCATTGTTCAGATGCTCATTGTCGTAGGTGAAACGAGTGCAGCCGAAACATTGGTTGAAAGTTGCATAACACACACACAGAGCACATCAACCCTCAGTGATCCGTCTCACAGGTTTACCTTTGCTCCCGTTTCAAAACGACCAAACAGCCACACGGAGCTGTTAGCGAGGGCAGGCGGTGCGCAACATTATAAACTTTATATATATATATAGCATTATAATATGATGCATGCTGGGATAATCTGCTCAGGTGTTCCCTCAGCTTCCAGCATGTACTACTCAGTAGTTAGCACATAGAAAACAGTGATCTAGAACCTGAAATGACAGAAGGTATGTTCTGAGGGGATCCACAGGATCTAGATTGAGAGCAGGTGTATATAGTCCAGATGTTTTCTCCTGGAATGACAGCTGTCAAACTCCCCACTGTGCTGCGATACCCAGTTTAGCTTCGGTTAATTATACTGTGTGGCAGCGAGCAGCAGGAACAGTGTGGCAGCGTGCGGATCTGTTGATTTGTGTTTATTTCAGTGACATTTTGCAGGTGACGCAAACTTCTAAAGTGCATCCGAATTTCATGAACCTCGCCTACGCCCGAACATCCACCTGTAGGGAGGTGCATGTTCCCTTCAGTTACACTCCGCTCCCTGCTGAGCCTGGTGCATCTGCGCCTGGAATTAAAAACAATTAATTCAATAATCCAGTAGATGTGAGTCGACTAACCTGGAGCTACAAGCTGTGTAACCCAAGTCGAGGTTCATGTTTCTGTCATGAAATCAGTAAATGCTCCATCATTACACTCGAACAATTATCTCCTTTCACTGACACTCTGCTCTGCTTCCTCCCTCATCTTCTTGTCATCTACCCCTTGAAATAACTGTAAACAGTTTCTGCTCACAGAGCAGAACGACATTGTTTTTCAGAGAGTCAAGAAGTGCCTCTTTTCTCTGTGTGACTTTCATTACTGGGCTCAATTGTTCTCTCTTCCTCTATAAATACCTCCCATTCACGTCTGCTACAAAGCCAGTGTTTTAATTGTGGACAGCGCTGATTCAAGGTGTAGATGGGGCCAATTTTGCTGTCATCACTGGCTGTGCAGAGTGAACCGGCTGTCAGTGGTAATATAACACAGACAGTCAAAGGCTGACGTGACAGAAAGAATGAAAGAGAGATGAGAAATTACATCGAAAAAAAACAACACGTAGGCTTCGTTCGCAAAAGCCAAAGTTTGAATTAGATGGTTTAATTCAAACTGTGATGGGTTCAAGTTAAAATCCAGCTGCGGTGTGGTGCAGTTCACCTCGGCTCCATTAGAGGTCGCTGTATCTCAGGTTTAAGTCCTAAACTGACTGTCAACAACACAATCCATCCTTAACACAGATGTATCTTAATTTAAACACAAACCTTAATATGTCCTGACAACTTATCAAACCTTAACCAGTTCATCAAAATCAGGCAGGTCGAACGTCAAAAAAAAATCAGTGACGACAGCTTGACTCCAAAGATTCAGAATGTAAATAACAAAAATCAGGAAGAGAAAAAAAATCAAAGATCAACACAAAACTGAAGACAAACCAGGAACACAGAGAACAGACGAGGACCGGAGAACAGGATGACGACAGACAAACCAACAAAAGACCGAGCTTAACAAACCTAATGAGAGGACGAGGTGCAGGTGGAGAGAGGTGGAGAAACACAGGTGTAGGGAGCGAGTGGAGGAAAGTAGGGGAGAGCGGGGGAAGGAGCTAACGAGGCTGATGTGAGACAGGTGTGGAGGAACACAGGAGGGAGCGCGAGGATGAGCTCTCAACGTAAAACAGGAAATCAACTCACCAAAGAGCCCAAAGCCAGACGAGGTCATGTACGGCAGCCATTTTGAGAAATTGTGTGTTATCTTGCTTTCTTTGTTGTTGTTGTGTGTTCGCGTCAGCTTGGTTACTCACACAACATGTCATTTCTTTTGCTCACAGGTGATGATTTGCAGCTTTTTTTTCTGGTTTCATATCATAAATTGTCAATTTTGGGATCTTGGACAAAACAAGCAATCTGAAGAAATCTTCTTAGGTACTAGAAATCTCTTTTCCGCTTGTTGCAACCAAAGCTCTGTCAGATTTACAACGCTTCATCCTTAAGACAGAACTCCAGAGTCGCAGGCTTTTCCCAGAAGTCACCCAGAATCTGAAAATGACCTGATTTAAACTGCTGACTGTTAAATAATTACAGTAAGGTACTTACAGCACAGCTCAGCCCACCGTCCACTTGACTTTTCAAACACCCAAATTTATTCCCTCATAGCTTCTTCTTTCATCTAGTTATGATTCCACCATTGAACTTGATCCACGACAAGGCATGTAAAAGTACAAACAGGAATCATCGGTTACTTTAAAGCAGACAGACGCCCTCTAACATAATACATTTCAGCAGAGGAAGGTCTCTTACGTTAAATTCAGTCCAAACCATTTAAAACCAAGGACCCATGCTTCTTTGTAATGCCCAACCATGATCCCAGACCGAAAGCGCCTCGCTTCTTTTATGCATTTTGTGCAGCACACTGTCTCCCACACGCTGTTCTACAGGTCTGTATTACACTCTGTAGTTCTTTGGGTCTCGGAGGCAGTAACACCCTCGCCTGCCTCCCTTTTAAAAGCTGTCTGAGTGCTATGTTTTATTCACCTGACTGGCTTGTGCCGTCTTTGTATTCAATCGAATGCTCTAAGGCATTATGCATTTTACTTAAACCTCTCCCCTGCTCATAGTGCTCCCAGTGCATACAAAATGTATAAACTATGTTGTGCCATTCGACATTAAAAGCGCTCTTGAGATGAATTGGATATGAAGTCGATTACCGAATGTAACCTGCACCAGGTTCCCCACATCGCTTTCACCCGGCGAAGGAAAACGGAGGCCTTGCATCAGCTCTTTAATCCGCTCATTAATTATACATGATGCTTGCAGAATTATAATAATTGTTTACCAATTGGAAACCACCTTGGGCACAATTAATCTTTTTAAGATGCCAATACAGTAACAATGCCAACACAGTCTCCTCACTACGTCTCGCCACTCAATAAAATGCCACTAATTTATTCAGCGGTGAAATTAATTCGCGGCCATATTGCTGATCGCTACATTTGTGTGCGTCTGCCATCCCACAGGAGAGAGAGAGAGAGAGAGCTGAGTAGAGAAAGGCAGGGAGCACGGGTGGATAATGAGACGACGGACCCCTGGGCCCAAACATGCAAACAAAAAAAAAGACTCCTCCTACATGAGATAAACAGATCAATTTCACACGTCTTTGTGGTTATTTTGCGTCTCTGTGTAGTCGTTTGTTTGACTCTCCGACAAGAAACGCTGAACAGTGACTTCAAACAGAGGCTCTGCAACGAGGGCCTCCGAACACTGCGGAGTCAGAACATCCCCGGTGTTACGGATATGAATGATTCTGTGAGGATTCTAGTAAGATAATCTCGAGACAAACACGGATCCCCCCCC
>OMLP01046350.1:11398-42457 GCA_900302685.1 Spondyliosoma cantharus
AATTTTAATAATTGTTCAGTTACACCTTTTATTGTTGCCCAGGTAAATGTTACTATAATCATGATATTACTAATCTGCCCAACCCTAAACCAGGCATACATTTTGAAATCCACTGGTCTCGTTTTTAACCCCCATAACCCCCATTTAACTCATTATCACCAGTTTTAAAAAATATGAGCAAAATGGCCACTGCAGAACAAAAGATATAAACTTTTTAATTGGACAAATTCTTCTTCCTTTTCAAAACCTGGCTCCTACATTACCCACTGGTTAAGTACAGTGGCCTTTATTCTGCACTTGCACAGTGTAGTGTGAAGTTTATCTGGTTTGCTAACGGCACATCCTTTAGCTTCTGGTGTCAACTCCATAGTTTATGTCTATAGTTTTAGTTATCTGTGTGCTTTTTTCACAGTTTGTTTAGCATATCTATTAAAACAAGAAAGCTCTGTCTGTGGGCGGCTGTGGCTCAGGGGTAGAGCTGCAGCTTTTTATAGGAAGGTCGCTGGTTCGATTCCCCTGGCCTGCATGTTGAAGTGTCCTTGGGCAAAATACCCCAAACTGCTACTGGTGTCTGCACCTTGCATGGCAGCAACCGGCATCACTGTATGAATGTATGTATGAATTACTGTAAGTCGCTTTGTACAAAAGCATCTGCTAAATGGCGTAAATGGAAATGGAACTGGAACTGGAAGCAAAAAGACACGCAGATGTTAAAGTGGATATACTACATTATACAAGGGGAAAATTGTGAAGAAGCCAATGGAAACACAATGTATTTGTCACAGAGGTTAGTGTGAAGTTAGTTAGTGTATATGCTATATTTTAAAAATGTTTGGTGCGTCACATTGCCATCAGACAGCCTCTTAAAGTCTGACCCAAACAGTGCTGTAATAGAGTACACGGCGGGCACAGCTGCGCTCGTGTGTAGGAATGTACTTGCCAAATGCCAAAATGTGTGGCGGCAACTTAAAGCACCAAAAAATGTCAAAATATAGCGTACGCTCAGACTGTTATATGTATGATTTTTAGTGGGCCTTCTTTTAGGTGGCTTAAATACGTCTTGCTGTCAATGCCGTTTACCAGTACAATGCTCTGCTTCCCTGCCAGTGCTACGTGCTGCGTCTCCACACAGGGAGAGAGCATGGTGGTCGGCTCCTGCAGGAAATACGCTGACTAGGGATAAGTACCTCATACAACCCACATCAACAGATCTGAACTATCCCTTCAAGGCAAATATAGTAAGTAAATATAAGTAAGTAATATCTAATATCTAAGAAGTATCACAAGATCATATTTTTATTTTATTGTTATTTTTTATTTAATTAGGGGTTTCTAATCAAAACTGGCACCATGGAGCTGAAACGCACGAGCCAAAGTTGAACGCTGCCAGTGGTATTAGACCAAATGTGAAGTCTGGCACTAAAATAATGTGCTGGGGCCTCATCTCCTGATTGTGTCAGTTTACTGCCATCAAACTAGAGGCAGCTGAGTGTCCCCCTGTGCATGAAATGTGCCATATAAATGAAAGGCTGCCCTGCCTTTTAATTGCCTTGCTTTGCCTGTCGTGTGGACACACCTCCAGAGGACTGAACCTACACACCAGATGGTGGTCCCTGCCCTCACTTCCACGGGCCATCCATTGCTCCTACAAACAAGCAAGAAAGACACTGTTTAAACTCCTCCGTGGGATTGCAAAGTCCACAAACAGCAGGTCATTTTGACAGTGGGATTTCTGTCTCTTCTCGCGGAAGAAAGAATCTGCAATGTTCTCACTGGACAAGTTTTAAGCCTTCAGTGCTCTGCAGAAACAAAAGAAAAGGCAAGAAAGGCAGAGAGCTGGAAGAACAACAGGAATTACCCCTGGAAACCTCAGGGTGCAATAAAACACTGTACTAACAAAATGTGTACATGACAATTAACTGCTAATTAAGCATTAGTTAAAGAGTAACTCCTAATCCAATTTTATAAAGTAACTAATGATTAGTAGATTAAGAAACAAACAAGATATTAATCAAGAATGAAAGGGAATAGACTTGTTAAATAATGGAACAATTATGATTCAGTATTCTGAAAGCACTCAGTATGATGCTACACTTCACTTAACATAAAAATAGTAAATAATTGTAGGGTAATGATCAGGGCCATAGTCAGGAGTGTGTGTAGTGTTCCCCTCGAGAAAAATCTGAAGACTTTAGTATAAATCTATATTTTTTCAATCCAGTTTAATGCGTAATGTAATTTACAATAATTCCTTAATGTCATAAATACATATCTTAAAATATTTATAAAGATCCATGAAAAATACTGAGGACCTGACACGGTGTCCTAAATGGCAGCTTCAGTGTCAGGATGGGGGAGCAGGGAAAACTAGAGGTTGGACCCAAATCACATTTACACAGGAGGCAGGATAAGGGAGCACAGGTGAGCTTTATTTAAACCAAAGCTGCATACAAAAATCAAACTAAGGAAGCTAGTGGCAAACACTAGTAAAAGGCAAAGTAACAACACAACTTACAAAGTATCAACGAAAAACAAAGTACAAAACAAACTCGGGAACAAGAAATCAAAATCCAAAAGAACACGTACCACATGAAACCAGGAGCGAACAAGGAACTCGGGAAAGACATACCTTACAGGGGTAATGACCGCACACAGAGAAGAGGACAGGCAGAAACTAAATACACAGACACTAGTGACGAGACGAGGAACAGGTGAGGTGAGGGAAGAGAGGAGGACACAGAGGAGAGGGCATGAAGGAAACAATACTGACAGACAGGGGGAGACAGACAAGAAAGGAGGAATGGAAACCCATACAGGAGAGAACATAGTGGGAAGAGCACGGAGGGAAACACTAAGGAGACACAAGGAAATCAAAACATATGACGAGAGACATAAGACACAGAACCATGACATTCAGGCTTGGTAATGATTAAGTAATGCGGGACTACTCAGATACTACTCCATATTATGTATTACTCTACTCAGGGTGTAGAAAAACACTAACTAATGTTAGGGAGCCACTCGTGAAGAAAGTGGTCAGATATTCATGAACAAACCATTATCTAATGATTAATTGTTAAGTGTGATGACCCCTGTACTGGTCTCACCCTCCTGGAGCCTGATGGGTGGAGTCAGGTCATCAGTGAGATTCAGATCACCTGTTCTGGCTGCCAGAGTATATAAGCTGGTGGCCAACAGCCCTTCACTCTCTTCATTCCTCACAGCTGGCATCCACCCGTCGTTGTCTCTTGGTTGTCTTATTATTTGTTTTAAACTTTTTTTAACTAATCACTCGTTTTACGGAAAAGTTCTTGCATGTGATCCCTCCAGGTCACAATCCTGAGCCGGGCTGCAACAATAGCATCTACCAGTGTGTTCTCTAGTAATACATCGTTATCTCCATTAGGAATTATTATTGAAGTACTTATTAATGACTCATCAATTATCAAGTTGTTCCATATACATTCCTCACTCCTTTCTTAGTTAAGTAATCATTAAGTAATGATTAGCTACTCTATAAAAAAATAGAGTAACTTTACTCATTGACTAATGGTTAATTAGCAGTAATTTGTTCCTCATTTGCTCCCTGGTTACTACTCAAAATTCTGTGTCTCTTATTTTAAAGTGTTACAGAGGTCTGCTACCTTATTAGTCTAAACTGTGATGTCACGATAGCCCATGAAGCAAACTGAAAAAGCATAAAATGTATCCCAAGATTCGAATAAGCTTCAGCCTGGTCAAGATAGGAATTCCTCAATGAATGTAAGAATATCAGTAGCGGAGCATAACATTATTTGATGATCAATGATTTGAAGCTCACACAACACATTCATTGAGGCTGAGTGTATGCTCCCCCACCTGTTCATGCCAGAAGCCACTGACACATTGTCTGTGCAAAATCAATACGTGGTGGCTCTGCATGAAGTCACAGAAGTGTCAAGGCCAGATAAACTGTACACACTTCCAAATAATTGATGTGGGACCAGCCCTGCATGGCTGCCCACATACTGCTCACTCTGCTGGGACTCTGATGGAACCGCCAACAGGATAGTAACCACCTGGGAGGAAGGAATGGGTGTTTGAGCCCATCACCAAGTACATGGGCTACTAGCTCTATATTTTACACCATTTCCACAGTTAGCCTGTATTCCTACAGTAAGCAAGTCTACATAAGCAATTGTCTTTTAATGGGAAAATGCTTCCAAGGATGTATTTATAAATATGTAACTGATTACGTGCATCAGACATATTTTGCATTCATTATATCACCTTGATACAAGCCATGGTCATAAAGATTGTCTCATCTCATTAATGAATATGAGACTATTCCGTGAAACTGCTATATTCACATTATTTCATTCACTGTGAGCTGAAGACTTGCAGGTGAAATGGCTTTGCCAGATGCATGATGCTGAAAAGAAGATAACTGAGGACGAGGCTTAAACGAGGCATCATAAAAAACATGTAGCCGTGAAAGAGAGAGAGTGAACGTGTCTACATGAAATTAAAGCTGTCTTTGGTCATGAAGCCTAATTGTACTCTACTCTACAGTTCTTTGGTTAATCAGTAAAATGTATGAACTATACTGCCAGCTGGCGACTCTGATACAAACTGCAAACAGGTGGATCTGCATTCTACAAGCCTGTCCCTTCAATGAAACATCTCTACAGTCATTGTGCTGCACTGTGATAAATAATGAGGCTGTTTATCCCTGTTAACATGTGTCTTTGGAAATCCATGTGCTTTCACATCGGAGCCCTGATCTGAGTACACTTACCCTAAAATCCAGTAGGTTTGCTTAGTGGGAACACAAGTATACCGTACTCGGATCCTTGCCCATGTCCGCTTGAAAAAGTGTATGTGTACTCGGGTACAGTTCACATCAGGTGTGAAAGCAGTGTGCTATGCATATGTTTGCGTATGTGTTAGTTTTTCTTCTTTGTGTATACTGACGGATCGTAAACCAACTAGGTGCATACATACGTAACTGTACTCTGGTATGGAACAACATTACTAATGTGAACGCTAGCTGGTGGGGGGGGCTTAATCATACTCTGGCATTGTAGACCCTCGAAAAGGTGTTCGCGAGTACTGGCCATCTGTCGAATCCATTCTCATAACAAATAAGGGGCAGTATATCACCACATTAACTGCTAACCATTGCTGCCATTAGCTAGTTAGCTCAGTTAGACGTGCAGCTAGTGGTCCATGTGATGAGCTTAGAGTGGGGAGTGTTGGTGTTTGCACCACTAGCACAGGAACAGAATAGGCCAGGTTAGCCAGTTAGCATGCTAACTTCCGTAGATATCTTATTAACATAATACATATAACATAATATCAAAACTGTTACTTCTTCACTTACTGTTGAAAATGTTTGTTTTTTTAATGTTTTCAGCAAAAGATTTTACATATTGGACCCTTAACATTAGGGTGTAAAAGTGTATAAACACTATCATGGATGTAGTTACTGTGAACACAACAAAGTTAACGCTGGCAACTTAATGACTTAACGCCACTGACTGGTGTTTTATGTCATCTGTGAAATCTGAAAATCAATTCTCAACTATTTAGAAATCTGGTGTGTGGAGTGTATTTAATTTTATTTGTTATACATTTTGTAAACTTTGTATGCCTTTTTAAGTAAACACTGTGTTTGTTTTGTGGTCATCTTACCCTTAAACAAAGAATTAATCAAACTAAATCCTCTGGCTTTTGAGGCTACAAGATAAATTCCCCAAAGGCCTTGATAGTGGAAAATAAAACAAACAGTTTTTATATTGTTCATCACAGTTCAGTGATTCAGTAATCCCTCTGGATGGTGGTGGCAGTAATGCTTACAACAGATAGCAATCATCCCAGCCTCTCCCTCGTGTCCCATGGTCCTCAACCTTGTGTGATAACACTTCATCAACTGTCTTTTACCTTAATATCATCCCCACCTCCTCCAACTCTCCATCTTTTCCGCTCTTTCAGCTAAGTGCCTGCAGTTTCTCTTTTATCATCATGATTGTACTCCAGTATCAGTGGTGAATTGGGATATCCTAAATTACTGCAGCTGCCTGGAAACATGGATTCCGTGGGAGCTCAGGAAGGGCAATCTATGATGCTGGAGAAGAGAAATTCCCAGGGAAAACAGATGGCATTCCACTCTTCATTAATCATCACACTGGAGGACAGCTAGACTAAATTGGAAAGGCAGGGACCCTGATTTGCTCTCCATCAGGCTCCCTCCTCTTTTTCAGTTACACACCTTCCTCTGTCTTCATCAGCTCTACCTTTCCCCACTGCAATCCCACCTCTCTCCATGCCCCCTCTACGCCCACTTTGTCATTGCTTGTCTTTACATTGACCCCACCAGAGCCTAATAAGAGAGACCTTTTCTCCAAATGGCACGCGTGTTTTGCGACCCTTATATTTTTATAACATTGTCATGAAGAGTGTTGTGAGCTGGATCTACTGTTACATTTGCAGGTGTGGCCCTGTCCAGTGTTAAACTATTGCTGTCACAATTTGTATTTGGCAGAAAAGTCAATGAGGGTCACCCCATCCCTCCTGACCATGGTAGTGTCTGTGATTCAATCAAACCTGGCGTTATGGGTAGGTCCCAGGGCGGCGGGCCCGCTCATCCAGGAGTTCAGCCCTGCCTTTAGTTTTGATTTATTATTGTCGTCATTGTTTTCATATGTGTGTGTGTGTGTGTGTGTGTGTGTGTGCGTGTGTGTGTGTGTTATCCAAATGTTTATTTTGTATTTCACTATGTTGCAACTTTGATGTATAGATTGTCATGTTTATTAGGTCCACTGTAAGCACATCATCTGTGGGCGATCTGCTAGACTGAATTTGATTTCGGTGCAACAAAGCGAGTGACATGATCCTCTTGAGAGTTTTTTTTTAAGTCAGCAGATGCTTAACTTCAGCCAGCGTCTGGCTAGCTTAGTTTTAGTATCAGCAATCGTATTTCTTTGTTAGAAATGAACCTGAGAAAGTGTCTTTGCCATTCTTTGAAGAAAAGGTGCTAGTGGTACCTTGCGTCGCTGCTGCAGGGAGAAGTTCTGTGGGCCTGCTGGAACTGTAGCTGTCTGGTCCAAAATAATCTAGGAGAAGAGCTGGAGCCAAGGCCCAGTGGGAGCAGAGCTGCAGAAGAGCCAAGAGGGCAGGCAGCCTGGTGGGACAAGAGATGAAGAATGGAGAGAACAATAAGAGTATCAATACTTTGGCTGCGACAAACACAAGATACAAAAGTAACAGGCAGAACAAAACACAGTCACTGTAGATGTCTCTGATGTCACATCTTTTAGCCCAGTTGCCAGGATACAATTTCAGCAGTTATATTTCCTGCACCTTAAATGGGCAACGTATTTTATTGATTTTTCAATAAAACACGTGATCACATTCACATTACATGCTGTGTAAGTGATTTTCATTTCAGTAGGTGGAAGTGGCAGTGGATATTTGCAAACGTGAAATCTATAGATATTTTCGAGTAGACCTTCAGCCACTTTCCAGCTGTGCTTGTGGCCCAAAAACAAACAAAAAAGCATCGACACACAGTTCTTAACATGCAGTTGGGACAGTAGCTATGTTTATGAATATTTTTTTTTATTTTTTGTCCAGAGATTAAGCGCGGCTTTATGACAAGAGAAAAACAGTATCCTTTGTTTTAGAGAGGCAAAGTCACACACCTTCCAGAGGACTTCATTGGATCTTGTTAGGGAAAATATTTGTACAGTGGGGAGAGACAAAAGAAATTCTGATCCCATCTGAATATTTTTTTTTTCAAGTCACTGTCAGGAAGCTGTTTGTTGATATCATCTCGTTTTGTGTGAAAACACTCAGTGAAGTACATCCTCTCGCTTAACATACGTCACCAACACAGCTGCCATTGAGCTATGTTAATTCCAGATGACCTTTGTCTGGATAAACCCAAACAGGTACCCCCCGATAATTTTAATATTCATCTCTTTTGCTACTGCATGCTATCAGTGTATCAGTGTATATTTACTGATATTGAGTAATATAAATGTCTCATAAAAGGTTCCCTGAGCTGCAAGCTGTTGTAGTTTTGCTTGTTTGATGTGTAGTGCTGTCCATGGTGCTGATTCAGCTGTCACAATGTTGTGACTTATCGCACTAATAACTGACTTCGGCTGTACGGTAGGGTACAGTTTAATAGTAGGATAAGCTTAGCAAACCATGCACTTTTTTTTACAAAAAACACAGCAAATATGGTACAATTACTATAGTAAATTGATGTTACATTAAAACCTTTAAAAACGTAGTACATAAAAACAAATACCAGCCAAAGTTGTTTTTGGGATTTGACTGGATTCAGTTCATAACAAAATGATAGCTTTGCATTTTATGACAATAAAGCATCATTATTTACTTTGTTTTACAGTGCAGCTGAGACCAATTAAAGCCATGAAACAGGTGGAATTGTAGAATTACATTACAAAAGTGAATACTACACATGTTTCTTCTACCAATGTGAGTGATTTAAAGGTGCAATGTGTAAGAATTTGCCGGCTTTTGAATTCATACTCCAAACAAATACAGTGCAACATATTAGAGCAACTGCTAGCTGCAGGGCTAACTGAGCTAATGGGAGCTACAGCAGCGGTCTGGACTGGGAGCTCAGAATGGTATTACAAGACAGGATGGGCATACATCTCTCTACAAGACAGTACATAGACATCTCTGATATAATGTCAAAACTATTATTTCGAACATTCTATTGATAATTTTAGTTATTTTTTTTATTTTTTAAAGCTCTCCCCCTTTTAATAAACCATAAAGGTGGAATGACTATTGTAATATAATGAAAGATGTAGCCTTCATCCAGGACAGTTATACTACACTCACAGCCCGGCTGCTGAGCACCATCTTAAATCATTTTCTTGGTTGGAGTAATTTATCTTGTGATGCCTGCATGATCCCTCCATCTTAGTTGCTGAGAACATCCCCACCCTCCAGTGATGGTTTTGGTGTGTAACAAATTACGGTTACAGGAAATTGGAATTGTGGATTGGGGATCAGAAATCTTGTGGCCGAATGGACCCCTATTTACATGTTCTGTATAAAAAAAATATTCAAATGTCATTTTCTAACTTAATGTCACAAGTTTGACATAGGAATATATGACTGCTTTGCAATTACACATGAAATACAGTACTTTCTGTCAAACGGCTGCAGCTTCTCACTTCGGCTTTGACATGTGCAGCACACTGTCTTTCTCCCTGTTGTATTTCCACCTTTTGACCCTGCCTGTAACAAAGATGCACAAAGCTCACATACACAAGTGCCGGCTGTTTGATAAATTAAGACAGGGCTTTGGGGAGACCCTTGAACCTGAGCTCTTTCATCATCCAGAGATCATTACTCTTGAAGAGACCCAAGAAACTGCATCTCCAAGTGTAGTTAGTGGCGGTCATAGATGAGCTGATGTTGACATTGAACCCTGTCTCCTTGAAATCACATTTCAGCAAACATGTCTTAAGGGAAACATGCTGACCGAATTATGTTTCTAGTCACATAATGAGGAAATGTAATGTACCTGGCCATTTGTAAAAATGTCAGAACAATAGAGCTGAACTTGTACACTGGCTAGATAGATTTAACTTAATAGATAGCCTTCAAGGAATTGCAATGCAGAAATGCTAAAGGTTTGAATTTAATTTAGAAATAGCAGTTTTTTTCCACAGGATTTTGTTAGACTGGTGTGGGTGGACATCAGACCCTCTAGGGGGAAACTGTTTCCACATTTTAAAGTTACATAATCTGTTACAGCAAGTTAAAGCATCAATTGCATCAATCTGAGAGCAAAATTAAGAGGCTACATCCATGAAAAACTTGCTCTTCTTAACAAGTTTGTGCTCTACTAAATGATTAAATCATAAACACATTGGTTGTTTAGTAATGAAATGGCAAAAAAGTCACACCTAAAAGCATGGTGAACGAGACGGAATTGAATAGAGATCATAAACACTCAAAACACAAAATCTACTACTGGATGTGAGCCATTAAAGAAGGACCTGCGTGGAGTTGGTTTATTAAGAATATTTAAAAACATACTGAATATGCGGGAGGGCACAATTTAAAACTAAGGTTGGTAAGACCATAGAAACCAGCGAGAGGAAGCCAAATTTGGAAAGTAGCAGACCGGGAAAAATCCTACCTCCTTGCTGCTGGACCACATGAACACACACTGCCTGACTACTGCACCCTAGCTCCTGTGCTGGACACCTGGGAGATGTAGTCTAGCCCTTAGCGGCTAGTTCACTACGTTCAACACACTCTTTTGATTTTAAGAGTAACACATACATAAACAAAAGACTATGTTTAGTGCCGGAATGCCAAACTCATGGCAAAATGGCCATCATGAACATATCTCAGTCCGAAAAGGCTGCCCAGCCCTACAGTTAGTCTGCTCTTGTTGTGTGGTTTACGCTAACGTTAGCTGCTACAGGAGTGTGTTGCTGGTGCCGCGCCTTTGTAATTGGGCTCAGGGGCATGTATGTAAATTCATAACATTATCTTAACGAACATAAACAACAAACATGGCTATAGTTAGTATTAACTGCTATAAAGCTAGTATGTTATTATAGGTACATGTTGGCTAGCCTTTCTCTTCCATTCTTGTACCACTAGCTAATAGCTTTAGCAATACATCGGTCTAGAGTGTGCGCATGCAGGCAGGTGCAGTTTTTTCATACTGGCAGAGTGAGACGATTGGTTCAGTTTATTAGAGGCCTACAACGACCACAGTTAGACTGCTGGATTTCATTCAGCATTTGATTTATTGATTGCTGTCAGTATGTAATCGGTAATCAGGGCTTTCCCACAACGAGCAAGCTGCTGCAAGAGACAGGTGAGTTTTCCGACAAATCCGGCAAAGCTAGCAGATGTTTGATGCCTCAAACTATGTGCTGGGACCCTATTTGTACTGTTGCTGAAGTTTGGTGCTGTTCTGAGCATTATTTGTAGCTCTAAGTGGCTTTTCGATGGCAGTTTCTTGTTGGAGTCATAGACTGCAGTGTTATCGTGCGATCTTTTCTGAGGATGCTAAAGCTACATAGCTACAAGCTAGTGGTTGCCAAACTTGATCTCTCGGGGGGGGGGTCTTACTCGGTGTCACGGTGTGTTAGACCATGGATTAAACTTACTCAGGAATATCCCTTTAAGTGATTTCCTGTAAATAAAAAATAAAAAATGCTTCTATAATATTTAACCAACCTTATTTCTAAATGTATACATTTCAAAACTGAACACAGATAACAGTAACAGAATCTCTGATATGAATTATTTATTATATTAATTAATTCCAATTGTCATTTGACATTACCAATTTATTTAGATTTTACCAATATAAAGGATTGCAATTTCTTATATTATGTGCGCTTTTTCTTTGATTTTGAACTAATGTATGATGAGCATCTGATTATATTCATGTCTCAATATGTGTCTCTTGAGAGGGTTTTCCTCACCAGATGAGGGGGAGCTCAGAATAGGGACATGGGGTCACAAATTTTGTAATGATCCCATAATGTATCAATTACCCACTGACATGTTCTCGGCCTTCTGACATTGGATGATGGACGCATGTGATGTGCCATTATTCCGAGGTCTTCTTGGGGTCACTGTGAGTTAATTAAGAAAACAAATGGTTAATTATATGGTCTGTTTACCCCACAAATGGGGATGTGTTGATGAAGGGCTTTGGCAAATGTTTTTGATGAATGAGGCATTCTCGTTTCAGAGTGAAAACATCAAAATGGCTGGTTAATTTCAATTAGATTTAATGAAAAATGTGTCAGTGTGCACTGCATTTCCATGTGTGTACGGTTCACGTATGCCTGATACAATTATTTTCCTGTATAAAGTATTGTGTTGATTTTTTTAAGATGAATCAATTAAAAGTTTAGTTGAAATATCAGGAAAAAAGAAACCTCCCCATCGACCACAACAATCCTAAAGCCTTCAAATCGTCTCAAGAGTCCTAATGACAAAATTGCTGCCATTACTGGTTTGTTTCTGAAGCTTTCTAATGTTTGTTGAGTAAATATACATCTGAGTGGTAGTTTAGGAGTATGTGTGAAGTAATTTATTTACCCACCCAGGGGCATTGTTTGTAATTGTGCAGCTTTAGGTCCCCCCTTTCATATGGCAGACACAAAAGATTAAACAAAGCCTGTTACAGAGTTACAGCATTTTTATATATTTTAAGTTATTATCATTAGTTTCGTAAATAGTGTTGTTTATCGAGGCAAAGTAAGTTTGAAATAAAGTAATTTCAGAAGGTGTTCATCTTCAATATAATGATTCGACCAATTGGAGAAATTGGCGAGTTTGATCATTGAATTAGACTAAGGTGGTGCCATAGTTGGTTGCAATAATTTTGTCAAGCTTGTGTACAAGGTAGGTAAAACAGTCAGTTAAATTGGGTCAAGATTTACAATTGATTAGCCTAGTCCTTTCCTGTTTATCGAGCAGCATTATGAAGATTTGGAAAAGGATAGTATCATCAGCATAGAGAGCTATTCGATTGTGTAAATGACCTATTCTAATGCTTCAGACTGTGACCATTTAGTTACATTTTGTGCCAAAATTTGGAGACATTGTGACAGATGTTCATTACTAGGAGCACCTGTGCTGCAAATATGCCCATTGTGGTTTTATTTTTTAATATTATCATCATCGTCATCATCGTACATCATGTCAAACACCAGGAGCATTCTGTGGTCAGCCATCTGAGCCACATCCTCAACAATCCAGTCCACAGTGGAGACACTAAACTGATAAACCAGATTAACTGTCTGAGAAATGTTTTGTACTATGTCCCATACTCTCCCTCTCTCATCCACAGAAGCACTGTCTCTCCTTCAGCTCTATGTGCTCATGCTCCTAGATTTACAGTAAGGAGCACTGGTGCTACACATTGAAAAAGTAAGTCTGGAGCCCTGTAATGCCAGGAACACAACAGCCAGTGTTTGATTTTAAACCAACCATTATTGGAACTCCACTCTTTGACTTCCTCTACAAATCCACACAACTGCCAGGAGCCATTTGTTCTGCTCACTTCTATTGTCCTAAATGGCCAATAGCATACCATCATGTTTTAGGGAATTACATATTTGAAGATATTACCAAAGCTAACTTGGTTAACTATAAGAGCCTACTCCTTGATGCCTCCATGGAGTAGCATGGTAGCTTCTTCAGTGCCTTCATTTGTTGTAGTGCCATCACACATTTACCCTGGTTTCAAATAAAATGTGTTAGGCTTTATGCAGAATTGGGGGGGGGGCAGGTGTTAATATTGACGTGACTTAACATGCAGCTGACCTCAGAAAAGCATGAACTCTGAGCATCCTGCCCAATCAACATATAAAGCTCCACACTGAATTCTGTCCATGTATCGACAAGCTGCAGAGACAGACAGTTGAAATCATCTTCAGTTGAGACAGGTCTACTAAGTATTCAGTTCTGTGATTACAGGCACTTAAGTGGAGGCCATTTACGGAGAAAAACTAGACTTCAGCTGCTGTGGTTGAGTTTAGAGTTTTAATTTTATCCTGTCTGCCAAGGGAGTCAAACAATTATGCATGCTGTGAGAGCCATTTCTGTCGGAAAGGAAAGGCAGCTTGTTCCGTTGATGACCTATCTTTCCTGTTCTCTGTATGAGTTTTATCACAGCAGCGACTTCTACAACTGTGGCGAGACAGATGGCGATCAAACTTATATTACAAATCCAAAAAATGTATGTTCAAGTTGATGCTTAAATCAATAACCTTAAATACATTTGAGTTAATCACAGTATTTCCCCGTAATCATCCTTTTACCATGTATGGAAACTTTAATAAATTATTTGTAAAGTTTTGCAGAAACATTAAATGTTGGTTGGTTTAGTATGTGATTGCTAACTTTTTAACACTAACCAAAGTAGAACCTGTTTATCTGTGGTCATGTCTTCCCTAAAATATTTTGCTACAGAGGTGGTATGTGGAGTATTATGGGAATACTACGAGCAGCAGTGTGAGAAAATATGATGACATTGCGGCTTTTCTGGAGAGTTGAAATGGAGCGCTTGTGTTCCTGATGAGTTGAGCTGTGTCACCATGTGTTTATGTGCTAACAAGCAGCTGCTTTTCAGCTTGATGCTAACTTACTCTTTAGGTTGAAAGCACTGATCTCGACTTTTGAGAAATGTTGATCCATTGAATTACTTATTCACTTTTTTATAGAACTATACTGCATTGTTTATTTATTTTACAGACTTCTAAAATAATTTTGTCACATCCAGTCTTTGAAGAATGAGAGAACAACAGCCAAACTAGTCAAAACATCACAATGGTATGCTAATGAGGTCTCTGTAGGATTCTTCTCTCCACTGAGTGACCTTCCTCTCTGAGCTGGCTACATCCAGCAAATCACCAAACAGAAAAGGAGACAGCAAGGGAATAAAGCACAATGTTAATGAACAGCCTTCACGACTGACAGAGACTGTTTGTAGAAGCAGACACATGCACATACTGTATATAAATGGATGGATACCTGTGCCTGCTGACAGACCCACAAACCATAGGCAGGAATGCACTCACAGCATCACCAACAGCCTTTCTGCAGCTCCCCGTGCCCTCCCATCCCATTCTCTTTCTCCACTTTTTCCGCCACTCCTTACCTGATCATTCAAAAAGAATAATCCAAGGAAGAAATCAGTGTACTGTCCCTGAAGCCCTTAGAAAAAGGGAGGGCTGTGGTTGTTGCACGTGGGAGAAAAAGAGCTTGTCATTTTTAGACATTTAATTAATTTCCCAGGTCCCCAAGGCTGAGGGCTGCTGGATTTGAAGGCAGGGCAGTGGTGAGGGAGGGATCGACTGATGTAAGGTGAACAAGCACCTTGGTGAGATTTGTGTGATGCATGCCTCGCATCTACTTTATATATACCAAACCTCTGCAGGGCAGGGCAGGGCAGGTTGCATACACTGTTCTATTATTTTCCATCACACACTTTTCTTTTTTCTCCTTCTACCTGTCTGAAACTAATGTGAGGTACTTTGGTGAATTTAGTGGCCATTGATTAACAGCACAATGGCGGCGTGCTTCATTTTGGGCTATGTTCATCCGATAATTTAACACTGATTAGCTCCAGCTCGCTAAGTTTACAATTTGTGATTCAATATTTGCACCTGTAACCTGGGTAGTTCAGGTCACCTATTATGAAAATTCACCTGATGAAGGTCAATAAGTCAGCAGACAGGCAAGACTAACTTGCAGCAGCTACTCCTTTCAGTTAATATGGTCTGCTAGCACCCCCAGTGGCATAGTTGAGAGACAGAAGTGAGATTGCACTTGACAAGCTTTTTTGTTGTCAAGACAGACACGAGCAGATTAGCAGCGCCATTGTGTGCAGGAAGTCGGATTTGCAAAAGCAGTATGATAAAGAAGAAGACTAACAACTATAAACACAGAGAGATTCCTGGAAACTCAGAAGTGAAGTTATTCAACAGCCAACTGCCAACCTCTAACGGCATGTGTTTTGAATATTCCAGTGAGTTAGCTGTTACGTAAACAACTAATTATTTATAATTGTTGCTTGTTTTATGTTGAAAACCAGTCAAGATTTGCTAATAACCTGATAAATCAATCAATGGTAGATGTTTAAATGTCACTGAATTTGTTAAATGCTGTGCATTTAGAGGAAAAAATGGGAATGGTTGGTCAACTACAGATATAAATTATCCAAGAGTATATACTTTCTGTCTTTCTGTGTGGATGTAGCAAGTAGAGGCAGAACAGGGCAGGTCATGGCAAGCAAGATAGTTTGATCTAAAATAACGCTTCTACAGCAGTAGCAACTATATGTCTGCTGACTGACTAGAGTGTATATAATTTATGATAAATATTTTAAGATATGAATTTATGTAAGCCTTTTACATAATGATGCACGTAAATTACAGAAGTAACTTCGACTCTTTCTGTGAGAGAGAGTGACTCCCTTTGGCATGGACCTTGGGCTTTTTCACTTTGGAAACTTTTTACATGCACCAAGATGCTATTCACTAACACAGACCACGCCAACCTTGACCTGTCTCTGAGAAGGGTCTTGGAGGGAAGCTTGACTGGCTAATCTTGAATTTATGTAATTGCATATAGGTTCATATGGACTTAGGTATGAGTCTAGGCGGAAGAGGTAAACGGGTTGAGGTTGGCCGAACTGGTTTGTCTTGCTGCATTTGAGGTGAAAGATAAGGGTGTCGGGAGAATGGATGGAAACGTTGCGTGTCGAGTCTGTTGGTAGTTGAGGGATAGAGCGGGTGAACACGGAGTAGCGTAGAAAACCAAAGAATGCTAATAGGAACATGGATTCTACGACTTTATCGATGTGCATAGACAGAGTAGTAATGCAGCGGACGAGGAGGTCTGAAGTGAAGGGCAGACGTTTCAGTGTAGGACGTGGTTCGGCCTTGCATAGACCTTTCATTAACATGCTTTTGTGTGAGTGGGACGAGGCTGGACACGGAGCCCCTGAGGACAGTTTAACAAAGAAGTTAATGCCACTAGTGGATGATTTTATCTTGAGGATAGAATGGGCGAATGTGATGAAGTTGGAGAGAGTCAGGACGTCGAGTGAGGGGAACGAGAGGCTGTATGCAGCATGGAAAGTTTTGAAGCAAGTCCATCTGGTCAGGTATGATGAGAGTGTTCGCGGACGCTATTGAGGATGGCATCTTGTGAAGCGGTGACTAGATGTTCCAACTGCGGGGTTAGTTGAAGATGGTGGCAGTCAACGGAAGGGGCTGCATCTGTGAACAGCTGGATGTCTTCTGGTTTGGTGAAGTGGTCGTCGTAAAAGAAGGAGATGCCATTCCAGGAGGAGAGGAACTGGTGCCACAGTTTTAGCTCCATCTTGCATGCTTCGTCCAGCCAAACGTGGGCATGGAGAGATGGAATGGAAGCAGCTAAGGAGAGGAGGTGTGACAAGAAGGAATGATCTTGGGGGATGATACGGATGGTGTAGTTGAGGTGGCCTAGCAGTGAGAGTAGTTGCCGTTTGGTGCATCTGTGAGCCGGAAGGAAATTTGAAATGAGTAAGGCCATTCCAAGGAGGTGCTGAGTGTGAAGACAGTCGGGGTGGATGGGAAGGCCTTTAGAAGTGCTGGTGATGTCTGCCTTGGACATCCAGGCTCCTTGGCCGGTTAGGCGAATGAGGGAGATGGTGTGATCGATTGTAGAGTATTGCATAGAGAAGTCTGGGCTGGGAATTAAGCTATTAGTGCTTGGGACGGTCGAGTCGTGGGGGAAGAGCGGTCTATGATTAGTATCTTTTTTCCTGAATATTTCCTTGTGGCTATGCCGATCGGACTGATTCTAAATGTTGGGAAAGGTGGACTGAAAGTGGGCCGATCATGAATGATTCTTTAACTTCCTTATCCAGGAGTTTGTCGACTATGTTGGTTTCGGCGCTAGCCGACTGCAAATTGTGGCATGTGTAAAAGGAATCTGGCATGACCTGCAAACCTGGGTGGAAGCCGTGTGTAAAACCCTGGATGAGGAAGTTAACGAACTGGTGGTCTGGGTGATTCTTTAAGGTAGTAGCAAGAGCGTTGATTTTAATTGGGGTATTGTGATACTTACACAAGCTGTGCTTGGTAGGGTTATGAGGACAGGTTGGTCTGGAATGGGCTCCGCTGCAGAAAGAGCAGGTGTGGAGGAATCGGCAACCTGAAGGGCAGTATCCGAAGTCCTTATTACATTAACCTCCCACCCTGGTAGAGGATTGGTCTTCCTCGCTTATCCATGCCTTTGGGAAGGGGGCCGAGGGGGGTTGGCTGGGTGTTGGCTGGTTTCAGGGTGATAGAAGGTGGAGGGCTGCCATGGGCAGGCTGCGGCGGGGCTTCGTTTATTTGGAACTGGGGCGCGGAGAGGGTGTATGCTGTGGCCGGTTGGGATGGTGCGCCACACAGATCGCAATTCAGTGAAGAGCGAGCTGCGAAAACGCGGCAATACAGCTCGGGGTCTAATGTTCCCCAGTATGTTCCCTGATTGAATTGCTGTAGGCACCCGGCGGCTTGAGATGTGAAGAGGATGTGATAAGTGTAAAAACCATAGCCGCTGAACCGTAAGGCCAGGTCTAGGATCAGTGACAAGTAGTCATCCAGTTCTGACCTGCATGGTGAAGGCGGAACAAACTATGTCACAGTAAAGCGAGAATGTGAATGCGAATACACATGCGCCATGAGTTGTGACTGTCCAATCCGATATGTTTGCAGCTGAGGCACTGTCGGAGAGTTGGCGGGGTGAATTCGGGCTGGAGTTGCTTCGCCTGTTGTTCGAGCGCCTGGATGTCGAACAGCCAACATCCCTCAGACAGCAAAGACTGGATCTTCCCCTTAGGCTACTGGAAGGTGAAGGTCCGACGATGTCGAAGATGTCTGAGGATGAAAGCCGAGAGCGCCGGGGAATGTAGATTACAGAGCAGAGCGAAAGTGGCTGAGAAGGTTAGATCTTGATGTTAATTGATGGAGAGATCTCTGGAACTTCGGGAGTATGCTGATCTCCATCAAACGTTTCGCTGTCTGAAGGGTAGAGAAGGAGCTCCTGATCCATTGCTGAGGCGAGCTTTGTGTCTGCCAGTCTGTCACGGTCATGTGAAGACTGAGTCAAACGAGGGAGAAACGGATATGGTGTGCTTAAATGCTTCAGGTGCGGAAATGGGACGCGTTCAAGGCATGGTCTTAGTTCCCAAATCTACTTTATCAAAACCTCATCATTACACGGAGAGGCAAAAACCCAAAAAGCAGAATATGACCTCTTTAAGTGAACTGTTATGGGGTAACTGAATTTCTTTTCACATTTTGTGTAGGCTGGTTTTTGTATACGACAGACAGAACTGTGCTTCTCGAGTCACCTTCATTCCACTGCCTCCAGGTTTTGATCTCCATCACCATTATCATCTTCTCACCATTTGTTGGTTCTTTGCCTTCATCATCAGTGTTGCCACAGTTACCTTGAAAAAGTAATCTGATTACTGATTACTCCTTTAAAAAGTAACTTAGTGACTTTACTGATTACTTGTTTTTAAAAGTAACTAAATTAGATTACAAGTTTATTAGTTACATTCAGCAGCTCCCGACAAAACCCCCGCCGCCTCAACATAAAAATGACAACCGTTTTTTGCCAATACTCACTTTATTGGAAGTGGATTTTTAACAGTATCGCCAAGCACGGCATTGATAGTAGCAGGGATCTTGTTTATTATGCCACGAAACAAGGGCGAGTCAACTGTGTTTAAGGGCAGCATTTCCTCTACAACATACCGCCCGACCAACTACTTCAACTCTCCCCCACTTACTTGTTTTGCACCGAAGTCCAGCTTTTGTTGTTTGGGTGGTGGGGGACCTCCTACAGAAGTCGAGGCTGTGACTTTGCTCGCAGCTCTCTGCTTAACACCACCTGGTGGGACTTCTCTTACTAAGTAACACGTTACTGGCGTCACTGTTCATCATCCATCTTCAGTCCTCATCTCCACTACTCATCAGACTCTGCTTTTTCCCTTTCTTCATTCACTTAGGAGCCAGAATGTACAGTCTCCCTTTTGGAGGATGGTGGTTGGAGCCTAAATGCACTCAAACAACTCATGAGATTGCATTGAACAGACATAGAGACTAATTCATATTTTTCATGGTTGTCGTTAACTGTTCATTCTGAAATCTCATGTGTATTTTACTGTCCAACTGACAGTAAAATAGCAAAAACACAGTAAAAACACAGTAAAACTGTGTCAATACACACACACACACACACACACACACACACACATATACAAACATATACATATATGTATATACACGCTCAGAAATTGTGGTTGAAGAACTCTGGGTTTGAACCAAAGTGCATTTTGTGGCCACACTGGATCATTTTTTTCTGTCATTTTAATTTGTCCAGGTGTGGGCGCAATTTTGTTCATGCTCAAGGTGCAGAAAATCTGTGATTCCTGTACCAAATGAAAGGTTGTTTTATTTTCCTCTTTTCTCCTTAAAACCTAATCTTTCTTGAATCTGAAACATGGGGCTGTGATAACTGATGCTTGTACCTCGTATCTGTCTGACAAACCTTCCTCTCTCTTCAGTAGACACATGTCTGATTTAAGTGTGAGGACTTCAGATTAATTAAAGTGACCCGTACCTTCACATCTCATTGTGTCTCACATAATGACATAATGGAAGCGCCTGTCCACTAATTCTTTTTCATTAGGCACTGAAGGAAAGTGTGCTGATTGAAGATGTGGCTTGATGGCAAGACCTGAAATACAGCCACACTGTGGACGTGGATCAATAATCCATCTACATACAGATCAAAGTATAGCACTAAACATGGCCATATTTTTTCTGTCCACATCACTGTAAATCAATTCCCCCTCACAAGCACCCATCATTATGTGGCCACAGCCAGGCTGTAGAATCTTGTTAGTACATAGCCAGCACTTACGTACTTCACACATATCATAAATAAGACTTTTACATATTTAAAAAATGCGGTTTACTATAATGGTTCATAAATGTGGATGTTTAGGAATATGATTAAGACATTACGTTGACAAATTAGTTTAATCTGTGTTGCAGGAGATACAGTAAGTTTTCACTGTTATCTGACTATCCAATCCAGTTTTATGGAGTACCCATTAGTTCTCCTCCGGGAGGCTGAATAACTGGCACTGTGAGTGTTATGAATGGACTGAGAAATTGGAAGTAAATAAAAGCTGTGCGCATGCCGTACCTCCACTCTGTAACCCTGCAGTGGAGGGTGGATGCCTGTGGAGCTGAAATATGGAGCTGTCAGGGACAGGCACAAAGCAGCAGAGAGAGGACACTGTGACCCAGCCAGCCACCATGGTGGAGATGTGGCTGAACTGCTTTAGGCTGCCTTATGCCTAATACCTCTTTGCTTCTACCCCAGTCTGAATTAAAGAATACCTTGATCACTTTCTGGAATACACAGCTACCATAGCTGAGTCAAAGACAGGACAGCCACTGCAGAAAGTCCATCACCAGGTAACTTAAGAAAGGATGTTTCAGTACCCACACGACTGAGAGGTGAACTCTGGCAAGTGAAGTTGCCAAACAGCCGACTGCAATGGCTGTCCTAAAACAAGTGGTGACTTCTTCAAAGTTAATATAATAAGCTGTGCTCCTATAGAAAATAAACCCTCAATTGAACCTGTCAATTATGCACTAAGACTGTGTGGCCTCAAATTCAACTTTTTCCTGTTCCCAAACTTCACTTTGTGATGGCACTCGGTAGTAACAAGGTAGTAAAATATATTCCTAAAAATATCCAGGAAGAGGTAATGAGATACTTTAACAACTAAGTTTGAGTTGTCCTTAAAAGAATCCTGAAGAATGAAGCAGTGATATTGTATGACAGCCCCTAAATGCAAACCACATGCTAAAGGCTCCAGCGATGTAATATGCCCAACCAAGAGAAAGCCTAACATCTAATCTAACTCTCAGCAGGAAAGTGATTGAAAGTAATTCTCAATATCTTTAACTGTCACTATATTTTTAACAACTAACAGTTGTAGTTCAAGATCAGCATGAATGCCGGAACAAAAATGGAAATGAAGACTCAGTCATTACCTACTCACCCCCATGCCAGTGGAAAGTCAGTTGAACGTGAACACGAAAACAAGCGTGAATCAAATCAGAAGCTAAATAAGAGCACAGACAGATTACAGTCAGGCTGGCTGATTACACACGAGACAAATATGTTTTGTACAGGCTTTGCTTGTGAACAGGCCTTTTGACGCTACGGCCGGAGACCGAGAATGCAGCAGCAGTGGTCGTTACAAGAGCGAACAGCCATGTTAAATGAGAGTGTCAGGACATGCTTCACACACTTAATGAAGCCCATTTTCAAGTTTAGCATGCTCCAAGCCGATGGTTTATAGCACGAGCCTGGGCCCTAGAAGGGATTTAAATGAATGCTGAGCGGAGCACCTTAAGTGTTCTTAATTCATCTCCTGATCGGGGTAATGGCTAAATCTAAGTATCGAACCGCTGAAATCAGGTAATGAAACATACCTCTCCAGTGCAACCAGCACAGGGATTAATCAACACTGAGGTCCAATGGGTCAATGAGCGCACTAGTGTGTGTGTACGGGTGGTGGAACTGCCTCGCTATATGGTGAATCCATATGCTGCACTGCCTGCTGGCCTACGCACTTTGAATAATTACTTGTATGAAGAACTGCAGAGGACGTCGCAATCCAAAAATCTGAACTGGAGGAAGCAAGATTTCACGGCGCAGATTGACTTATTAGTGGTGCTGAATAATGCCAATAATGAAACAAAAGTGTTTGGGTAGTGTACAGTAGCTACATGATCGTGTCAACCACAGCGCATGAATGTGTAAAAATGCGTGTGTGTGTGTGTGTGAGGAGTAGGTAGCGGAGCGGGGCACGCTGTGGCCAGGCGATAACAGCAATGAATGGCCCTGCCAAGTATCTAATGAAGCATTAGTGACAGACTGAGGGAGGACACTCTTCACCTCCTCTGCAGCCGATGCACTCTTTCGCATTTTTCATCCAGCGTGCAGAGGGACCGGACTGAAGATAAAAGGATAAATGGAGGTGTGGAGAGCGCCGCGGTGGAGGCGCTTTTCACGGGCGCTCACCTTAAGGCGGTGGAATGTCAGCTCAGCGAAAGCTTGGAAAAGGCGGCATCTCATTTATTACATTCGTTAGCAAGGAGCATTTGCTGAATATGCAAAATCCAGTACTCCTCAATGCATCAGAAGTGACATTATTGGGTGTTGCTCTCGCGTAAGAATGGAGGTTACTGGAAAAAGCATGTGTGGATGTCACCAGCTAAATAAACAGTGGAGATCGAGTCAGATATATACAGTGTGAGTGGGAGGCTGGAGGGGAGCGCTCCTTTCCATTAATTCTCCTCCTCCTCCTCCTCCTCCTCCATCATATCAAACAATGGTGGGACTGTTTTGAAAAGAGGATGTTCTTACCTGCCCTGTAATCCACCAATCTGCTTAAACCTCAGCAAAGATCTTTCTTTTTAAGACAGCTGAAAAAGTTTTGCATATCACAGAAAAGTGTGCTGTTAGTAGTATCTCGGGAATAACTGTGTGGCGTGGCAACATCTCGGCATCAAAAATCTTAGAGGTTATCTTTGCTGAAATGTACAGCATTACAGGAGACTTATTATACTTTCCTTTTTGTCAGTGTGTTATATTGGTTCTTGTACATGTAAAATATGTTAAGACAGAGGGGGAAATACAGTGCTTAAGCATGGGATAGTATGGGAAAACTTATTATTTGAGCTGTAAAGCATGTAAACCTCTTCTAGTAGTAATACAAAATAAAAAAAATCATAAACCTGAAAATATGCACAATATTCGTTAAGCTACAGAAAAAGAGACACGAGAGCCAATAATGCTCGACTCATAATGATCTCTTCTCAATAACTTTCCGCCTCCAGCACTTCTCAGACAGCCATTATCTCAACCCCGGATTAACAATTTGCTCTTATTAATCTTATCACTAAGATTTATAGTACACAGTGGTATACATCATAGTTGTTTCATCGGGCTGATAGCACCCTATGGTAAGGAAGGAATGGTTTTGATGGCCTAACATTTCCTGGTTGTATTATTTTAATGAGAGCTCAGTGCATAATTTTTCTTCTGAGAGCTGTCCTGATTCTGGTTTTGCATATGGTTTCCTGCTCTGTTGCTTTTCATTTCCTCCTACTGTGTCATTTTACTTCCTGCTTCCTTGCTGTCCACATCTGCTCTGCATCTCCCTCTTTAGCCTTTCCCTCCTTTCTGTGTCTTCAGCTTTTCCAGCCTCTCCCTGTTTCACCCCGTGTGGCATGTTTCTGTTTTTTTACTTAGTTGTAACTTTTATTTTGTATTTTTTTTATTGCATGGTTTTTGGATCTAAACATTATTTTCAGTTCCTGGTGCTTCCTGCTTTTCTCAAATTGCCACAATAGCAATTGATTATTAAATCTTGTGCCTTGAAAACAAAGGAGGCCAATATAATGTTCTTACACACATAAAACTGATGGATTGTTCCCCTTTTACAGGCACAGTTGGTCATCCATAATCATAAGTTAAGTGCTTCTCTTCCATCACACCCCCCAAAATAAAGTAGAGCAGAATTATACATTAGCCTGTTGAAGACACTATACAGCTACACTAAAAAATGGCCCTTCATAATTACAATATTCCCCTTTAATGACCAAAAAGTACATTTTAACCAGAGGTATAATCATTACACAATTTTACACCGTCCACAGGAATGATAAACCCACACAGGTGACTTTAATTACTTTAATTAGATCTCTTCTCAGGACTACGTGGGTTTGTACAAACGATGTGATTAGCACCTTTTGTTGCACCTGTTGGTGCAGGACAAATTACACCTTCATTATTCTTATTAATACGCCAAGACTGGTGACCTCAGCTCAACTCATCACAGCTCACTTTAAACCTGAGCAGAGGTCTGATCCGTTTTAATAACTCACCATTGACATGGCATGGCAAAAATTATGATGGAGCCAATGAAAAAAATAAATAAACTCAGGCTGTACCATTGTTATAATCGTTATTTAAAAGGCACCTCACCAAAGAGCAGAAAAATCCCTTTTGCACCGCTGGGGGTGTTGGTCTTATAATGAGGTGTGGTCAGGTGCACTGATGCAGATTGCTATCCTGAGGCAGCAGAAAGCGACAGAGACATAGACAAACAAAAAGCTGTTTCCTGCTATTTAAAGATTGCATTATTCGGACGGTAAGGTACGTCTACACAGGCGGGCTCACAACACGCATACACTTTATGATTTGAGAGCGTGCTTTCAGTTATTTTAAACTTTTCCATGAATGCAGTAATGTACTGTAACAAATATCGTGGAACATTTAATCAACAAAACTGAAAGCTGCAGAGGAAAATCTCCAGAGAAAACACTTTTACCTTCTAAAATAAATGTCTTTAGACAGGATCTTAGGATTTATCAGGACAGCTGCTTCACTCCAAACTCTTTCTCCGTATGAATCTGGACTGTATGTGTGAGTTTTCAGTAATCAATGAAGTTTATCGACTGTTCATTGTAAGAGATACACATATAATTTACGCTGCTGGAGGATCGCTGCAGGAGATGTCATTAATATTTTCCTCATTAAGGATGTAGTCACCACTCTCATCCCGCCCGTTATTGATCAGGATGATCCGTCCCGCCTGATCTACAGACTGAGAATCGTGCACAGGGACGCAGCAGCGCTCCTCCTCCTCAGTTTAATATCATTATATTTTTTTCATATGCGGAAACAGAGTTGTTGTGAAACAGTGGGACAGAGGGTCCAGCAGCCAAAGGACACATACATGTCCCTCAGCAGAGACAAGTGTAACTGTTGGCTCTTAAACGGAATGGGAGACGACACTTTGATTGGTTTGATTTAAGTTTCAGCCAAAAGACACCCATGACTAATTTAGAGTCTAAAGTCTAAATACAACCTGTTTTCGTTGTGCGCCACACTTTGTACCCAGATTATCTGCTGTTTTAATAGCAAAATGGACTTGGACACGCCGTGTGCTATTGAATGTCTAAATAGGGCCTGACGTCTTCTTTCTCCATGTCCCGTTTGTAATTTTACCCTAACCCTAACCCACCAAGTGTGGGGGACCCAAGACACTCATTAGATTGGTGTCAGCTGTGTTTCTTTTCTTAAAACAGCACACATTTCATTAAAGCTGGCTCATTCACATCAAAATCAATCGCTGTATGTATGAATCTTGGACAAAGTGCCCTTTCTGCGCTGCAACCTTTTCCTTCGACTCATCCCGGACCCTGCATGACATATATCACAAAAAAAGTCCACACAGCTCTCATTTTTTAGTGCCGCAATCATTTATATATTGTGTTTTTTAAGGTCACAGTAATTATTTGTCACATTGTTCCATTCCCCCCCTTCACAAGATGCAAACTGATGAGGTGAAGGATAGAAATATATATGTTATTATATAAGTTAAGATGCCGACAATCCTGGAAAAACTGAGAATTTAAGTTTTTAACATACTGATACAACCTTTAAGGTATTTACCTTTCAATTATTGGATATAGCTTTTAAGTACGAATCAGCATTTCTTCTATGTACATTTAATCCCCCCCAATAGTGAAGTAAGACATCCACCCTTGGATAGGAGAATGATATAGATATGAAACAAGACGTTAATTAGCAGCTGTTAATTAACCACATATTAAACTGTATTCTATGACTGTAGTCCTGAAATGGAACAGTTAATCGGGAGGCACCTGTTTCCGGTCAACACACTGATAAGGACAGTATTGGAAATCTGACACTTGTCCGTCATAAAAGTTTTCCAATAGTGTCATCGTAGTGGACGCCACGCATGAAGCCGTATGCATAATCAAATTGTGAACTATGAGGTAGTCGCTAACAAGCCACCACGTTGAAAACTAAAATTAACATTTCCATATATTGGGCATTGATGTGCAAGTATTTGCCTTTTGCACCGTCTGCCGACCACAGGAAACATGAATGCTGAGCTTTATGAGCATGCTTACGCATACTCAGATTTCTTACCTGACATCTGTCTTTCCTCTGTTATACTTCTGGTAGATGACACTCTTTGGGTGGTACAGTGGAAAGAATAGTTCAGGGTGAGGATGAATAAAGGATTTGAAAGTAAAAAGTAAAACTGCCAACTAATTAGCATTAAAAATGCCATGAAATGATTAAAACAAACATCAAATCCCAAACGGCATATTCAAAGGTCGGCCCACTGAGCATTTTCCCAAACTAGTTTGGAGGGGGTTGGAGAAATGGTGGGACGTACAATCACACAAGGCATTATATTACCCAAACAGCTTAATCCTGGCAGAAAAGGAGCATTAGATCACAAAAACACCTGCGCAATAAACATATACAGAGGAACAACGCCATTGAGCCAGAGAGGAGGAGGAAGATGTATTAGAAGCAACACCTACCGGCTTCTGAGGAGGAAGATCCATGGATGTGAACAATGTCCTTAAAGCGAAACTCTCGCCAAAATGCAACCTAGACTTTATTTGTGAATGTATATGAGTCAAACCTTCATGTAAAAGCATAATTCCGATGAAAGACACACTTTTAAGATCCAAGGGAGTGCAAGGGCACAAAAATCACTAAGAAGGCTCGACACACGAAAAAGAGAGTTTTTGATCTACTCACGTTAGCTGCTGTAATTATGCTTATGCTTTTAAATGAAGGTTTGACTCATATACATTCACAAATAAAGCCTAGGTTGCTTTTTGGTGAGAGTTTCACTTTAATGGTACCAAGGTGTCAAACAACCACACACCCTCTGTCTTACACACACGCACACACACACACACACACACACACACACACACACAAAACCATACATACACACACACACACAAAATACTGAAATTTGTATATTTTCCTGCGTCAATTTGTAGTGTTCCCTCTTTTTCTGATGTTACACTGTTTCAAAGTGTATTTCTATAGTAGCCAGGTCTCTAGTCTGATTCTCTATTCAATCTATTAAAGACACAACTTTGGGATGTTGTTTTTTACATTACTACGAGCTAACATTGCTACTAGCTAACTAATCACATACAGTAACTGCCAACATGAGCAACATTAGGGAACTTTGCTATCTCTACTGGTTGTTTGGGAACTTTTACGGCTGGCATTTTCACATTTTATGTCCTGACCATTAACAGCTGTACTGTGGAATGAAGCACATATGATGATAAAAACTGACGAAAACTGACTAAAGATTTGATATGTAGCATTTCTGCATTAAAATGTCTAGAAATGACGAGAAATGTGTTATATATTTTGTTGAGTTGTGTACTTACACCATCCCCAGGTCTCCAACAATGTTCAAACACAACGAAATCCATACGTTTACTCAAGGTAACGGTGTGATTTCAATTGTTCACTTAACTTAACAACATCATTTCTGGGAGAGAGTCAGAGGGCGAGGGAGGAAGTCGGGCAAATGCTCAGTAATTTCCTGTTTAATTTTGTAGGTTCTCTCCTTTTTTCTCATGTTTTACTTCCCACTTCCTGCCTTTGTCTTTTTTCCCGCCCTTTTCCCTTGCTCTCGTGTGTTCCCACTGTACGGTTACATTCTTGTGTTTTTGGAGATTTTGTTTCTCAATTGACCAATCAGTACGTAGAATTTCAAGATCATTTTTGGTTCACTGTTTGACCTTTCTTTCAGGCTGAATTGTTTCACATTTTTACCCCATAAAATAATAAAGCACATGGAAACTTACTTACCGTCAAATTAATAGTATGCATTTCCTGTCTTCATGGCCCATTAGTAACGTCTATTTTTAATAACTCTCTGGTTTGTAGACAAACAATAGAAAACTGACAACAAAATATGAATTTTTACTTTGTTTTTTTTTTTTACCTCTCACTTCAAAATACTTAAAAAACAAAACAAAAAACAATCACAGATTCCTGTTCCTGGTGCATTACTATTCAGTCTTATGCATACAAAATGGATACTTGCAGTTTGAGACAAAACACAAAAATTCTGCATAGACAAGAGAAGGTCACAGCATATAATAGCTGAAAAGACATGAATTTAAACACAAGTCGGAGAGAAATGATTGCCACTTTTGAAAAGGCCACCTTTCAAGAGCTTGGGGTGTTAGTTGTGCTTTGGAGACACTTCTCCCCTAACATTTCAATCCTCATCCAGTCAAACATGTGGATTGTGCTCCTCTGAACAAATGACCTTTGAATTGGTCAAAGAAGTCAGAGGAAAACGTCGGCTTTGATGGTGCAGATGAAGGGTTTTGCTCAGGGGCAGGTTTGAAGCAAAAACAGATTCAAGGGATTTTGTTCAGCATGTTTGATGAAACAACACAGATTTTTTTTGCATCTACATTTTATTGATGATATTGGCCTCACCGATCAAGGAAACAGAAATCATGAACTTGGGGTTTTCCGTACTCTCTACCTAATCATTTCACACCTTTTCTCAACATGAAATCCCCATCCTGTTGATTTTTTCAGGGCCCACCTTTGTTGCTGGGGATAGACAGGTCCATTGAGGAGAGAATGGACGGACAACGGATGGACCATGCTTTGCTATCTTTTCCAACATCTCTCCTCTTTTATTTTCCTATCTTCTCCCACTCCTGCTTCACCTTTTAAGTTTCTCCTCCAGAATGCAGACCAGTCAGCTGAAATGAGTAACGGCTGGCTGTTTCTGCTGGATCGACATACGTTACCATACCATCCATCAAGCTGCTGACAGCTCTCCTATGCCTTCTCCTGAGGAGGAGTCCATACCCATGTGCACGACACACACACACACACACACACACACACAATCGCCCTTCAGTCGTTTTGAGTTCCCTTACCCAGCAATAAGCAGGCAGGGTTGGGACTGAGGGAGGGAGAGAGCTGGATAGAGAGCTGTAAGGCAAACTGTAAGAGCACAGTTCTGGATGAAGTTGGAGCATATTTTCTGCTGATGCTGTTTTGGAGAGGAATAAAATGGGACCTGTGTTGTTTTATACATCTATGATGATTGGAGAGTATATGTCATTTCCGGTTTGGCTGACAGCAGAATTGCAAGGCATCAGCACGCTACGACCCTTCAGTCCCCTTGTCAGAGCTGCTTTTTCATGTCAATTTTTCTACCTCACATCCTTGCCAACAATTTCAGCTAGAAAGACATTTCATGGCCCGTGACTCCTTTCTCTCTCTTTTCCTCCCTAATCTGCTCAAACTCACAGAAGTACCTACAACCTGAAACAATAACTTACGCTTTTTTTTTAATCCATGTTCACACAAGGTAAATGCCTGTCAATAAAGGCACTAAATACATGTCATTCTATTCTTTTGGAGCGTTTAAGGTGTTTAATCTAACAATCAAGTGAGTAATTTCTGTCTGTCTGTTCCTTGTGTGGCTTACACCAGTTACACTGCAAGTAGCAGATCTAGAGAATCTATGCAACACCGACAATGCCACCTTAGGACTTGCACCTAAAGAGTATATTCCTTTAATTTAAATTCTTTTTTAGGTCAGTACACAAGTGAATACAGGCACGATGTAAGGTAATTTAACAAACTCTATTTATTTATTTATTTATTTATTACTCACAATAAAACAATTTCATTTATCAAGTTAGGTTTCTTTAAAAAAAAAACATTTATATAGTTCTTTCTTTTTATTTCAAACCAATATAATGTTCAGCCGTCACCATGACTCACAGTAATTCAGTAGAAGGAGGAGGCAAACTGCAACAGCTAGCCCTGGCCGGGGTCACTGCACTCAAATAATCAAAAAAAACAAACAAAATATTTATATACAAATCAACTGCAACCTCCAAACGAAAGAAAAACAAGAAAACCATGCAACATATAAAGTTGGCAGGTCCTCCACTACAACTGCTGCAATAACCCCCCACTCCCACATTAACGACTCATGGGCATCTATTTTAACGATCTGAAACGCAAGTGTCAAGCGCAAGTAGCTTTGTGGGCGGATCTCAGGTGCTGTTGCTATAATGCTGGTGGGATAAATGACTCTTGCGCCCGGCGCAAATCTAAAATGGGTTGGTCTGAAGTAGCTACATTAGTCATAGGTGTGGTTTGGGCGTAACGTGCAATAAACCAATCAGAGCGTCATCTCACATTCCCTTTAAAAGCAGGCACGCTTGTTTCATGGCGGATTGCTATTATAACAGCACATTTGCCAGGCGCACGCCAGGAGCGGTTCACAGCCGAGGAGACCGACGTTCTCGTCAGAGCCGTAAAAGACAGAGAAGTGGCATTGTATGGGGATGGGAGAAACCCATCCAATTTAGCTTTGGTTAAACAGGCGTGGGAGGAAATTGCCACAATTGTTTCTACGGCTGGCATCCCCAGGACATCGCACCAACGACGTCAGAAGACGGTGGAAGTCCAAGCTTGCTGGCAACAATCGGACACGCCGTATAACTTTTTAATCATTATTGACATGAGATAAATGTAACACAGCCATACAATCAATCA